>VDFB02344353.1:0-16612 GCA_007258455.2 Sequoia sempervirens
GAGGAATATAAGGGGGGAGAGAAAGGGTGAAGAAATAGGAAATAATGATGGAGGGATAGTTATTAAAATGGCTTGATGGATGATGATATGATAGATAGATGAGTGATGAAAAGTGATAGAAGATTGGAAAGATGTGATGATGATGAGGTGAATGGCATTGGGTTGCTTGGGGGGAGGCCTATAGCCAGATACTAATGATAAGGGATTGTGAGATGGGATGAGATGGGATGAGGATAAAGATGGAAGATTGGATAAAGATATAGGGATGGGGGAGTGGAGGGATTGTTTGGATGGATGAGAATATAAGGATTGGGAGATGAAAGGGATGCTTTGATAGATGGATACGGAGATAAGGATGGGGAGATGGAAGGGATGCTATGATAGATGGATAGGGACATAAGGATTGGGAGAGGAAAGGGATGCTAGGATAGATGGATACGAAGATAAGGACGGGGAGATGGAAGGGACACTATGATAGATGGATAGGGACAGAAGGATGGTATGATAGATGAATGAGGACAAAAAATATTGGGAGATGAAAGGGATGCTTAGGATAGATGGATGGGGGTCATGAAGGGATGTTATGATAGATGATGTCTCCAAGGACTATGTCCACCAAGGAGCTGAGATGCCTCACTCCTGGATGTATCATATATGAGGGGTATGAGGGATGAAGACAAGTGGATGGGAAAGGAGATAGCTAGGAATGAGGATAGGATGGGTGACTAAGGAATATGATGATGGGCATGGATGGAAGATGTATGCCAATGGGTGTCCAACATGCATGAATAAGACCCCTATTTTGATCAAGATCACAAGAAGGATGGAGAGAATGGGAAATAAATGGGATATGATGGTAGGATGCGGAAGATAGGTGGGATGGGGGATTTATGAAGAGGACGAATAACAAGAAGACGGTTGCATAGCTGGAAGCATAGCAAATGGAGGGAACGCATATCAAGAAGTTGCCCCCAAGTATAGATGAGTTATACCAGCGCGCTTTGTTTGCGAGGTTTTTCATCATAGTATCTATCAAGGCGCTTGTTTGCCAAGTTTTCGCCATTGGACGAATTTTATTTTTTTTATTTTTTTTAATTTTTTTTTAAAACTTTTTGGATGTCATGCAGAAGGAGATGGGTAAGGATAAGGAACTGGATAAGGAGATTTAGAAGACATGTGATAAGGATCAAGGTGTTAAAAGCTCATGTTTGAAGTGACTGCTAGATGTTGGTACAACCTTATGAGGATAAATGGATTATGCAAGAGGATGAATTAGGAGGATTTGATGGGGGAGATATGTGGGGTAATGGATGGGATGGTGGAAAGGGTATGGATAGAATGATGGGGTGGATATGTGATGGGGAGATGTGTTCAGGACCAACATTGGCACATGTGGTGGTGGATGTGAAAAGATGAGAGGATTACTAGATGGAGAATGTGTGGATAATGGAGGAGATGGGGTGGTGAATTTCAGGACATAGGGACCCAAAACAGACGTAGGAGATGAAAGGGGTGTATTATTAGCTTGTGGATTAGCGACTTTGGATGTTCTTACTAATTTTTCATGTGATGGCATTGCATCTTTTTTCTTTGGGATCCACATGGTTTTGAGCTTTGCTTTGGTGGGCCTTTGTGGCCTACAGATTTTTTTTAGATTTAGACTTTTCTTCTCTTCACCACATCTTTTGGAGGGGATGTGAGGAGCCTTAGATTCATGTGGATGTTTGGATTTATGCCTTTTTGCTTTAACAACCAAAGTGCTTTTAGTAGCAATGGGATGGGTGTGAGGAGATGGATGATGTGGAGTGATGGATGTAGGAGTATGGGGATTATGTGTAGATGGAGGATGTTTAGGTAAGTTCCCTTGTTGATCCTGACTATGGGGTATGTGAGAGGGATGTTTATGATGGATGAGATGGATAGGTGATGAATGGATGAAATGATGGATAGGATGAAATGGAGGAGGTGATTTTGGGATATAAGGGTCCAAAATAGATGTAGGACCTGGCATGGTAGATGGAGGATTAGAGATGGTAGATGGAGGGATGTAAGGGCCCAAAATGGATGGAGCGGAGATGAAGGAGAAGATGGGCGGTTGTTTTGAGGTGATACGATAGAGGAGGAGGGATGGCCACATATATGATGCGGTGGGGAGTGATGGGAAGAGCGATATTTCTTGGAAAAAGGCTTGTTGAGGGCGGCGTCTAGATGTTGTACCAACATTTTTTGGATTACTTGAGTCATGAGTAGTACATCCAAGACTATGCCGGACCTAAAATGTTCTTTAGCTTGGATGGGCTCTACCATAATACCTGCTCATGAGGCCTAAACCTTTTCCTTGATAGTTCATTCTCTTGAGCATTGATCTGGGACATGATTTTTTGTTGTGGAAGAATGATGTGAGTTCATTATTAGGTGGAAGAGGAGGGTTGGTGTATATGCTTTGTTTTTCTTCTGCGAGGAGACCACCATGGAGGAATGTGAGAGGACCAAGGGGATATGCAAGTGGTGTGGGGATAACATTTTTAGGAGATGATGGGGGATTACGAGAGGGAGATGATGGGATAACATCGAGGGGAGTAGGGAGACCATGGCAGGATGCGGATTTGTGTGGTAGTAGGCTCATGCGATGGAGATGGAGAATGGAGGCAGTGGAAGCTTGAATGACAAGGGATCATGTGGGATGGAATGGATGGGGGCTGTGATGTTAGAGGGGTGGACTAGATGGGATGGTAGGATCTTGATCTGGAGAAAGGGATATGCTGGCATACTTTGGATTAGACTCTTGGCATGACTCATCGTGTGTGGGAGGCATGGTAACAGAGTCTTGTTGGGACTCTTCAAGTGGGGAAGATGGAGGGATGGAAGATTCATGAGGTTCATTGGAATGGGTTTTGGTGTTACTAGGAGTGGGAGGAGTGGATTGGATTTGGGTGGGTCTAGGAGTAGAGGGAGTGGATTGGAATTGGGTGTCTTCAATGGATTCGGTGGGAGACAGGGTTTGAGATAGTTGTAGTGGGTTTGTGGGCAATGGTTTGATGATGCTAGGGGTGGTAACAACAATGATAGGTGTGGTATGGAGAAGGGTCTCATCACTAGTGACCGTGGATGATGGATCTAGATGGCATGGTTCCATGACTTCAAGATGTGGAGTTGGGGGTGGCTTCTTTGTAATGAGTCCTTGGAGAAATTCTGAAATGAGAGACTTGCATATGGTTAGCTTGGCTAGGGTGGTAGAAATGGACGAGGGATTATGGATTGGTGGACTAGGGTTAGGTGGAGGAATGGGATTGAATGTAGGACTATGGGTAGATGGGGGATTAAGAGTGGATGGAGGACTAGGAGTAGATGGATGAATGGGATTGGATGGAGCACTAGGAGTAGATGGAGGACTAGGATGGGATGGATGAATGGGATTGGATGGAGGACTAGGAGTAGATGTATGAATGGGATTGGATGGAGGGTTAAGGTAAGGATATTGGAGTGGTGAATTAAGATAGGGGGACATGGATTGTAGGTTAGGACAAGAGGATATAGGTGGTGTAGTGGGACAAGAGGATGTGGGGGATGGATTATAATAAAGGTATTGGGATGATGGATTAGGATGAGGGGACATGGATGTAGGATTAAGGCAAAAGGGTGTGGAAGTAGGATTAGTATGGGAAGATTGGGAAAGAGGACTATGATAGGGGGACATGGATGGGGAATTGTAATAGGGGTATTGGGATGGAAAATTAGGATAAGAGGATGTAGATGTATAAGAGGATGATGTAGATGAAGGGCATGACAAATATGGGAGTGAAGAAGATACTGGATATCCATTGTCAAAGGTGGCATAAGGAGCATGATTAGGCATGGATGAAGACATAGTGGGATAACTGGAAGGGGTGATTGGATTGTGGAAAGCGGATGGAGAAAGCTTACTAGTGACGATAGCATCAAGGGGATCTATGTCATATTCTTCTTGATCGACAAGACTTTCGTTATCGTCGTCCACGTAATTAGGGGTTCCCTTGACTACTATTGATGGAGAATGAGGATTCATGATGATGAAAGGATAAATAAAATGGATCAAAGATTATGGACTAAAGCTCAAATTGGGATTTAAGTCAAGCTTAGATCAGGATTGGACAAAAGATCAGATTAGGATGATTGGATGATGTGATGGGATTGATTTTGATTTTGATGGGATTTGGATTTTGATTTGGCAAGATTGGATTTTGATGGGATTGATTTTGAATTCTGATTGGATCAGATTGGATTTTGATCGGATTTGGATTGGATTTGAGTTTGATTTGGATTTTGATGGGATTTGATCAGATTGGATTTGATTGGATTTAGATGGGATTTGATTGGATTGGATTTGATTGGATTTGGATTTGATTGGATTTAGATTTGGACTTGGATTTAGATTTGGACTTGGATTTAGATTATTGGATGGTAAGATATGAGAGGGAGACCTTGAGTTCGATCAAAGGAAGTTACCCTTAACAACCAAGAGCTTTAATAGATTAAGAGGGTGATTACGACATCAAATCCACCTTAAGGTAGGGATGGATTGATTGGGTCGAAGGTGATAACTTGCGCCACCGAATTCGCCTCAAGATGGAGGAAAATTGATTGGGGTCGAAGTTAAAGACCAATAATCAAGTTCAAGCGCTATGGTCAATTTGGGTAACTGCTTTGTAACACAAGGTTAGGACGGTTTGACTATGGATAGTGTTTGAGGATGTGAATGGTAAAGTTGCAATGTGAGGGTATGGGCTTGTGAATGGAAAATTAAAATGAAGAAGGTGGATTAAAGATGATTCATGGAGAATGAATGGGGATTTATAATGGTTAACAAAAATTTGGAGTGATAGAATGAAGGTTTAAATGGATAAAATGGAGATTTTGGGAGGTTTAGAATGACAAAATAGAGACTTAGGATGATGGGGTAATGGTTGGGAATGATTAAGCGGTGATTTAGAGGCTAAATGAATCCAAATGGGGTACTTGCAGGGCGTTGACAACAAAATCAGGGGCGTAGACAGCGTTCTGCAGTGAATCAGGGGCGCTTCCGCCTTTCTGCAGCAGAATCAGGGGCACTTCCTCCTTTCTGCAGTAGAATTAGGGGCACTTCCACCTTTCTACAGCAGAATCAGGGGTGCTTTCACCTTTCTGCAGCAGAATCAGGGAAGCTTCCGCCTTTCTGCAGCAGAATCAGGGGTGCTTCCACCTTTCTGCAGTAGAATCAGGGGCGCTTCCGCCTTTCTGCAGTGGGATAAAACTTGGTTTTGATGGAAAAGGCTATGGCAAGGACGCAAAATGATAAAGTAAGGCCAAGGTATCAAGGATTTCATAGATTTTTCACAGAAAACACTTCAAGCAAGCACAATCCTATGATTAATATTAAGGGTATGACAAGGCAAAGTCTTAATCTAGGATGCACAAGGTTTCTAGGGAGTCCTCGATATACTCTCAGTACGTGAGGCACAACCGTGAACACCAGTCCGTCACAAGCGTGAGTCGGGAACCCCAGCGAGATACTGAAAGGCTCAGACCAACTCTTCACGTCTATCTAGGTATCACCTAACCCGGCTCACACTTGAATTCTGACATTATTTGGATTGGGGTACAACTTTCTCCCCTTTATATACCTCCTTAGGTGCAGTGGTTGGAATCGTCCTTGGGTGAGAGAAATCCCCAGTAGGTCCCCACTAGAAAGAAGAAGACACTAACCGTTTCCAACTACTCCCCAGGCTCACACAAAGTGCAAGGGGAAAGCGAAAACAAATTAATGCCCCCTTGGGTAACACAATAATAGACAAGCACAACAAGCAATAAATGTTACTTCCCCCTAATTAGACTATATTTGAACAACAAGGATAATTTTTTCCAGAAATTTGATTAAATAAATGGCCCTGCAAACGAATGTTAGCTATCTTCTTCTTCATCCTTGGTCAAATTTCACCACAATACGCTACAAAACGTTAGCAAAAAACACCACTATCCTTGCCAAAGCGATGTTAGAGGGTTACTACTTGTAAATAGCAAAAATGGAGACAAAAAGCAAACTAAAATAGTGTTTTTGTTCGGCTGTCTTTGTTTGGGGAGCTTCATATACACCTTAAAATAGGAAGGCTACCTTCTGCTTGATGAAGCGAGAGGGCTGGCATGCTAACGCGACAAGATGTGAGGTGGTCGCATTAAAAGCGGTATTCGCGGTAAAAGGTGGTATTTGCGCATAAAAAGGTGGTATTGCGTGATAAGGGTGGAACCGCTGCGTATTAAAGATTAGGTGACTGGCAGTAAAAGCGGAGTATTGCGATAGCCAGTGCGTAAAGCCTTGACATTGCGTAAAGGTGGGGTCTTCGCGTAAGAATTTGCGTAAAGCGAGTATTGCGTAAGGTGGAAGCGGCTACTGACCCCTGCGACAAACTTTGTTAGATTTTTAAGAAGAACAGGAAAGTTGTGTCCTTCCTACTGCAAGAAATGTGTTAGGAAAACCTTTTAACTTTACCCCTAATTACAGCACACTCGTTAGAAAAAAGGAAAAACTTTAAGATTTAGGGTGTTTCCGCCTTCCTGTAGCAGACCCGAGGGTGCTTCCACCTTTCTGCGACAAGGTAGAGGGCACTTCCGCCTTTCTGCGACAAGGCAGAGGGTGCTTCTGCCTTTCTGCGGCAAGGTAGAGGGCGCTTCCGCCTTTCTGCAGCAGAAATAGGGGCGCTTCCGCCTTTCTGCGACCTTTTCCTGCACAGTTCTTAGCTAAAACAAAGGTTAAATGTAAGAACCCGTTCTTAGCTAAAATATGAATGACAAAATACCAAGGACACCTCAAGATTAGCCAAAAGAGCGATACAACGAAAAAAGAATGTAAATAAAATGAAACACAAACAATTTTACCTCCCTCGTTATTGATATCTCTTTGATAGGCCCTTGCTTGGAATGGATTGTGTGCTCCTTAGATGATTGCTTGAATGACTAGATGCAAGATTAGATGTGCAAATGATTAAAAAGATGGCTAGATAATAGTAAAGGATTGTGGATTCAAATTGGCAGCATGTAGTTATGAGAATGCAAAGTGTTTGGGAAAGCAAATGGGCAGCATGTAGTTGCTCAAATTAAAAGTGTTGTAAATGCCCTTGAGGAGGGGGTATTTATAGGAGAATTTGAATTCTCTAGAGAATTCAACGGTCAAGATTGCTCCAACAAGGCCAAGATGAAGGGCTAAGGTGGGTTGAGAACCCACAAGTCCTCACATCTTGACATGTGGAGGGTGAAGTGGACAAGGGGATATGAGGTGGAGATGAGTTGTCAAGAAGGTACATGAGGTGGAAAAAGGACATGCACCTTGGGGAGTGAGGAGATTTCCACAAAAAGGGATTTCTTGTTCCCAAGTGGGAGTGAAAGGGACATTTGAGAAATTTTGGAATTCCTCAAAAATCTACATGGGAAAAGGAAAGGTGGTTGGGGAAATAAGTGTGAATTAAAATTCACATTCTTAGGGAAAGTCTAAAAGATAAAAGATGGGCTCAAAGGTGCTGGGACTTGGTCACGTAATGTGGAGATTGTGACAAGTCAAAGGTTCTAGAAGCCTTGGAAGGATGGAATGTGAATTAAAAATTCACATTTAAAGGAGAGGAATCTAGGACAAATAAAAAAGAATTAAAAATTTCTTGGAGAATGATTAGGCTTAATTAATTAGTAATTAGAAGATAAATGAGGATTAAAAGCCAACTTGCAAAAGTTGGAGGATGTGACACATCTAATCAGGATTAGGCATGTGCACATGCATATGAAAAGATAGAAATGGATTATGTGAGGAATTAAATAAATGTAATATTTATTTAATTTATTTTAAGAAAGAGTTAATGAGGGTAAGGTATTTAATTATTAATTAAATACCTTAGGGATTTAGCAGAATTAAAGATATTAATTAAGTAATAGTAATATTACTTAATTAACTCGGATAAGAGGATGTTTAGACGAAAAGTGATAAATTTGGATAAATTAAGTGTCCAAATTTGGATGTCTACACTATCTAAGTTATTAATAGCACCTAGTGTAAATAATACACAATCCCCAACAACAATGCCAAAAAGTGACGAGGTATTGTTAGGTCTCACACTTTAGGACCACTTAATGTCATATCTATCAAGGTGGTGTCGAAGGTTATCTGCAAAAGAAATTTAGGTTTCCTATTCTAATACAAACTTTTAAACCAAACAATTAATGCTTATGCTTGAAAGGAACTTTTAACGTGAAAAAATATTTTAAAATTCTAATATAAGGAAACATTGATAATCAACTAAAAGACTGGTTAAAATCTACAGTTGCAATCAAATGAAATTTATTAAATAACTACTAATTTGCTAGAAATGAATTCTTTGTGAACTAATTTATTACTTCTCTTATCTTTGGACCACAAAATGTAAGACTTTGGAAGAACATAGAAACAATATAGACTTCTCTATCTACAAAATAAAATATTTTCCCATTACAAACAATGCAATTTTTTAATCTACAAAATGAAACATTTTCACATCACAAGCTTGTACAGAAGAACATAACAAACAATACAAGCTTTATATCTACGAAATGTAACATTTTCTCATCACATAAACATGCAAAATGACATAACATACAACACATATAACATGCACAAACTGAACCTGCAGGTATAAATGGTATGAAAATAATTACTTAGACATAACTATAATGCATAACCAAACTACTTATCTCTACCACACATTTTTCTTTCTCAATAGAGTGGTTGAATTGCTAGAGGATATAAGTATTTAAGTTAAAATATCATCAACAAGATTGCAAAAATACTTTCGAAAATAGGGAGCAACAATATGGGCAATTGAATAAAATTACATATTAATTCATGTACCAAGAGTTTTTTTATTGAACAATAGGAAAATAATTTATACTATACCCTAATTCCTAAACTATATCACCATGGGAATAAATACAAATGATGTTGAAAGTTTGTTACATAAATTCATTAATACAATTTTAGTTGCATTAAATAAAATAGTATATCATTGAGGAAATCATCATTCAATAAGAGTCTTCTATCTTTATTACCTTACATAGAATTAATATTCGCATGGCATTCTCTTGGGATTTCTACAAGAAAGGAGACATCTTCCTCCAAAACTCTTCATATAGTAACTTTGGCTTACGAAATTTTTGGAGTTGATGTGGAATTTCTAAAGCTTATGAAGATGTGGCATTCTAGAGCTTCTGGAGATGTCGCATTCAAGAGCTTCCAGAGAATCCATCTTTCTTAAGCATTACTTTTCTCCTCATTTTCACATTATCTGACCATAATAATTAGCATTTAAAAACCTTTATTATCACATATAGGATACAAAAATTCATACATTAATATCAATCAAAATTACAAATAATTTATTATATGATTATATTAATTTTAACATGATAAAGGTTATGGATGGTCAAGAAAGATTAATTTTTTTTTTAATAATGAGATGAATGTTTTATACCTCATTATTAGCTAGTTGAAAAAGATGTATTTGTTTTGAAGTGATTTTATTCTAAAATAAAAGTAGGCTATCTTATGGGAGCTACAAAATCACAATAAGAAAACTATTATTTTGCCTAGATTAATAGTTGTCAAACTTTTTAGCTATTTGAAACATAATCCTATTATTGATGGTAAAAAAATTAAACAATTGACATCCAAAACTTCAACTAACAAACAAATAACATGCCAACTATTTACTTTTAAACATTCTTTCTATCTATTTCTCTAATAATCTTCACATATTATGTAAAAGGATAATCACATTTTAAATAAAGTAATGACTTAACAATAATTTAACATATAACAATGGTTTGAATTGAATTAATTTTGTAAAAATAACTCAAATTAGAAATATATTTTTGCAGTGGCTTAAATTAAAATATGTTACTTCTTTCCACTTTTTGAAGCTTAATACCCTCTAAATAAAAAATCAAATTCTTGTGAGGTAGTTGATTTTTCAAATACAGGTTAAAAAAAACTATTTGCTTCGTACACATTCCTTGCAGCCCTTGAAAGAGACTGCAACCATAATACAGCTTTTATTTGAAATCAATCCAAAATAAGAGCGGGCAGCAGTGCAGCTCTTAGTTGAAATGAATCCAAAATTTTAAATGGTACACATATGATCAAATATGTATTCTATTGTTAAGACAAAATTTGACATTTGGAAGCATAAGATATCATGATTATGAGCATTGAAACTCAAGTATACATTGGATTAAGAGAGAAATTAGAAAACCAAATATAATTCAAAGCTAAAACCAGCATTACAAACAAGCCTGCAATAATAATTACAACTAAAGGCATATGCATAAATATTAGTAATAAAGACTGTTCTGAGAAGATCACCCAATATAAAATTCAGAATTGAGATTTCAGACCTTGTAAAGAAAATCAGAACAGATACAAATTGTAAACAAAAGAACGAGTTCGAGGACAAATACAGAGGAATTTTCTTTTCATTAAGAGACATTCCTTGGAGAAACAAATCCTTAACAACTCCCTTGTGCTGCTGCCGTACCTGGAAGTGGTAAGTGTCGCATGATGGCTCCTGTGTGCACGTGTTATAACCAACGTCAATTCTCTTGCATGATTTGCATGAAATAGAGCATAATCTTTATGATATGACAGCCCAAGCTCTCAAAACCCAATGCATTTTCTACCGTTCAGCTCCCAAAAATATAACAGAATCTGCAGAATGACTTGTAACTTACGTTTATCATAACTATAACTTAAATGGCTGAGATCTCAAACCCAGATATAGCTGTAGATTCTTTCTTGAAGTCACCCACAATGAAACAGAATTAAAAAGGATATGACAGGGCAGTGTATAGCAGCTTAATCCCATTAAACTGAAAACTCCCAATTCCCCAAGAAACTGTCGTCCAAGAGTTTCCCAACCATCCCCTGTACCTCTTACAGCTTTTTAGTAACAGTGCAATACGTGAGAATGAGAACTGTTTATATGACTGAAATTAAAGCACTTAAAAATAGGTGCCAAGTACTTGCATTTGACATCGCTATTAATGATTTTGTTTAGTCGATTTTCATCAGCTAGAAAAGTTTATAATAATGGTCCTATCAGCCAAAATATAGAGGCACACAATCTGAAAAATACAATCATTTGTGTCATAATATTGAAAACAAATAAGTTTTACTTGCATTTAGATGAAAGGATTCAGTGGTTGAGTATTCTAAATTTCAAAATGTTGTTAATTTTTCCTATCAATCATAGCTACCTAAAATTGTCTACATCTAATCATACCAAACTTTATATTATAGTAATCATACCATACATTTATTTATTTAATTAATTCATTGTTATTTTATCATTCACCTTTATTTATATTTATTTAATTAAATTCAACCGTACAATCTTATTCTACTGTAGTCAAATAAATGCAAAATATTTATTTAATTCTTTTTTTCCACCCCAAATTCAATTAGTTAGTTAAAATCAATTAATTAACTAATTTTGAGTATTGCTGACCCCATTTGAATTTGTGTATCCAAACAATTCAAGATTTGTGTCAACTATGTAGTGAATCCTAAATTTGAGAGTATCCTAAAGATATTGAAGGATCCTCTTAGCTACTTTCTAGTGTAGTTCATGAGGCTTCTGCATGAATCTCAAAACCATACCTACTACATATGGAATATCAAGCTTGGCATGAGTTAGATTGATGAGATTGCCAACAAGTTATTGAAACAAGGTAGCATCAACTAATGGTGTAGTATAATCAACCTCAAGCTTGACTTTGGATGGAAAGGGAGTCAGAGATGACTTATAATTAGTCATGTGAAATTGATCAAGTAGATCAAGAGTATACTTGGCTATGTAAGAGTGATCCTTGAGTTAGATTGTGAAATTTCAATACCAGTAAGTGATGCAATAAACTCAAGTTTGTCATGTCAAATCTATCTTGTAGAGATGAATTCATTGCTACAATATTAGATGAAGAGATCTTGGTGATAAAAAATCATTAACATAAAAGTACCGATATCAATAATGAATCATCCTACTACTAGAGATATAACTTAGGATCTAAATGGCATTGAGTGAAACTTGAAGCTAGGAGGAAGGAATCTATCTTGGCATACTAAGATCAAGGGGATTATTTGAGGCCATATAGGCATTTCCTAAGTTTTTAAAGTAAGGATGAATCCTAAATAAATCTTGGTGGTTGTCCATGTAGATCTCCTCAAGGTCTCTATGAAGAAAATAACTCTTCACATACATCTGATGCACATCCCAACCATGTGTTGTGACAACAACAAGAGTAAGATGATGTGAAGTCATTTTGGCCACATTGTAAAGGTCTCTATGTAGTCAGTTCTAGAAACTTGTGAAAAAACCTTGCCAATAAAATGTGCCTTGTACTTATCAATTGACCTATCTACAAAAAACTTGGTCTAATATATTCACTTACATTTAACCATCTTCCTTCCATTAAGAAGTGGAGTCAAGACCCAAGTGTGATTTCTAATTAAGGAATCATATTCCTCACGCATGACACTATCCCACTTAGGTATGATTGATGCCTCTTAGAATGATTATGGATTAGAGGCTAAGGTAAAGAAAATGCGTAACCCACTTTGATAGTTTGACCAAGTATGTCTACTATCTACTAAATTTCTTAGCTAAGTACCTTCACTCTAAAGTGTTTTCCTTATGCAAAGAGGATGAGAATTGTGTGAATCAGGTGCTAAACCATCATCCTCCAAAACATGTATAAAAGAGGTTGAAGATGACTCCCCATCGCTATCCTCATTGTTCGAACTAGAAGACGAAGACTTTTCCTCAAGAATATGCTATGGCTAGTTTGAGTCACCAAAAGAATCAAGTCGAGGTGAGTTCATAGTAGAAGGATAAATGCCAAGTATAGATTCAACAAAAATCCCTTAGAACTTAACACTCCTCTCAACGAATAATTAATTGGATGGAGTAGGTGATAATGTTTTACACCATTTGGAGAAACTACAAAGATGCAAGGTTTGGATTGGGGTTCCATTGTCTTGCAATTTTTATATGGAATACGTGCCATCAATAGAGATCCAAAGGCCCTGAAGCACTCAATTGATTATTTCCTATTTGTCTAAGATTCAAAGGGAGTTCAATACCATTCAAGGATTTGTGAGGAACTTTGTTCTAAATATAACAAACGTAGATGATCGCTTCAGTCCAATACTATTGTTTAAGTTCCTTGGAGTGTGGCATGTAGCAAGTCATCTGTTTTAAGGATCTGTTCTTTTGTTTTGAAAAACCATTCTATTGGTGAGTATAACAAATTGTATGTTGCAATTCTATTCCCTCTATTGTACAAATTTTCTCAAACTCGTTGTTGATATACTCACCCCCATTATCAGTTCAAAGAACCTTGAATACCTTTCTTGATTATTTTTCAGCAAGATCCTTGAGGTCTCGAAAGTGAGAACATAACTTGCCTTAGTAAAATATCAATTGGGAAATTCCTCTGATACATTATTGTGAACAAGCTCCAAAGCCTATATATCCCTCCATGATTTACCTTTGTCAAAATTCTCTTTAGGATACTTCTCAAGGGTACAATCCTCACAAAGATCCTTAGGGAATATAATTCTAGGAAAATCTATAACCATATCCTATTGACTTAATTGCTCAAGGCAGTGATAGTTAAGGTGGAAAAATTGCTCATGCCATAATTTTATAACACCATTTGAATGAGTAAGCAATGCTATAAGAGTAACATCAGGTGCAAAGTGAGTGAAGGTGTATAACCTAGCTTGGTGGTTTTCCCTTTCCAAAGCTATCAAATTGTTGTTGCTCAACTCTCTAATCTAAATTGAGTTTGGAGAAAAGTGAATTTTCGTGCCCTTCTCTATTTGGGTAAATCTAATACAATAATAATAGACTAGTTGGAACTAAAGGTACACTTGTAAAATTTGTGAATTTTCCACCTTCAACTTCAACAAACCCTCTCCTTGTAATTATTGTTGGAGTGTCATGACCCAAGGTGATAAAATACATGCTATAAGGCTCTAAGGAAGAAAATTCAACTTGTAAAGGACCCATGTGTTATGAGGCACTAGATTCAATGATCCAAGTTGGAGTTGATGATGATGCAATGCCAACTAGAGCCTTGCCCTCAAATTTTTGTTTACATTTTACTTCTCCTTAGTATATTATTTAGTTGATGAAGATTATTTGATAGATTTAAGAACCCCTATATTTTTATTCTCAAGAATATGTGAGAGGTGGTCAATCTACTTCTTCATACATTTGTGCTCATTGTGTGTGAGTTTCTTGCAATATAAAGAATTAATTTTTTATTTATTAGGTTTCTCTTGGTTTGAAGAATTTTTAGTGTTAGTTTTGGAGGATTCAAATTTTTAATCTTTCTTGGTCTCCTTGTCCTTTTGAGTGCTTTATTTAGAACTTCCCTTTATTTTTTGAAGCTTTTTATTTATCATTCCCAATAATGAGGGCTTGAGGTTTTAATGAATTTAATGTGCCCATATATATTAAATTTTATTGATCCCTAGTAAAGTTGGAAATGAAAATTCTAAAATAGTCGAACCTTACAACCTATTGATTGATATGACAAAGGGATACACCATGAATAGGAACAAAAGGGATTTCTAGATATTTATTCATACATTCATTGAAAAATTCAAACATTGAAATTGGAGGTGCTAACCAATAAAATGGTTTGTATGACATGAATGAGTTTAGAAATGCATCACATGATTCTCCTTTTAGTTAAATATTTCTATGATGAAAATTGTATATTTTTCTTTTTCAGTTTTAGTTTGAGTCAATTTTGAAGGGGTATCCTTAGTATACCAACTAGTGTGCAAGTAAGGTATTCTAACATAAATTTTAGAAAGTTATTTGAGCCTTTATTGATCCCATCTCTTAGTGCACTCCCTTATTAATAAATATCTTATAATGTGAATGCATATTGAGGTTTTTCAAATTACTAAGATGTCACATAATATATCATTTTAGTATTTAGGAGGAAATAGGAAAATTCGATTAACTATATATAAGTATTGAATTTTGGAAAGCATACATTGAAGGAGGGTGGGGTGTTTATATGTGGCATTCCAAATTCTCTATAGATCACTTTGCACAAGCAATTGGAGGAGATTCCATTCACTATGTTGGTCTTTGTATGGTCATGAAATTATATTTTTCTACACCTCATAGTATTGTATTGTGTTAAAGCATCATAATACGATGGCACCTTTTAATTCCAACAATAATGTAGTCAAAAGAGGAAGTAAAACTCACACTAAAATTGTGCATGTTTAGTAAAATCCTACACAAGTTTCCTAAGACTAGTTATCGAACACTCTTTTGGTAATGCCACAATCCTAGCCGTGAAATAGGAAAATAAGACAGGGGTCCGTGTGGGGAAATTTACAAGCGTGGGCAGGTGTGAATCGTGGAGTATAGGATGACTAGGTCTACTAGGCATCTACGTCCTTGGTAGGTCCGACAGACAACAATAATGTTGATAATCATGAAACCGTTAGCAGCAGGATAGCATAGACACGACATTGGCTATGCAGCCATCACAAAAATTTGTAAGTGCGGTTAGGTGTGAATCGTGGACGTGGGCTCCACCACACAACAGTGCCTTTCACTTCACCTAGTTGACATTATAGCACATATAAGTGAATCTGTAAATATGGTAGATAGTGGGTTTTGAAGACAAGTCTTGGAGTCACTATTGGATCGAATTAATTGAATCAATGGATTCGCTTTTTTAGTAAGTAATTTTATGCTTTGAGTTTAGACTGGTATAAGTGGAATTCCCTGATTTCCCCTTCCTCTTTTGTTGTGCTCTGCAATTATGACATCTCATATAAAGTGATATGATCTCCCACTATAATGACTAGGGGAGGGAAATAAACGAATTCAAATTTTAGTTCACAATTTGTTATATACATAATTTTAAGTATTAAGTTAGATATGAAGTATTATATATATATATATATATATATATATATATATATCATTAATTTATAATTTAATTATTACAAGTTATATTTATAACTAAGTTAACTTACATAATTGTAGTATTTTATATATGAAATGAATAATATTTAAGTAAAAAAAAATTAAGTAAACTATTTATTTTATAGTATAATATAAATTTAATTATTTAGATCATTATATACATAATTAGGGGTGGAGGGTCTAGTTCGATTGGCTAAAGCATCCTGTTGTAGGCAAGAGGTCACAAGGTTTAGTCTCCCCTTCATCCTCATGGTACCGGAGGGTGTGTCATGCCAATGTCACTTGCCACGTGAAAAAGTTTACTAGGCGTACTGCAGTTTATAGGGGGCTACTTGATTCTTGTAGTCTAAAAAATATATATCTATACATAATTAAAGAAACATAATAGTATATATGATAATAATAATTTAAATTATCTACATTATAATTTGTTATATCTATGTTAATTGTAGTCTAAAAAATATATATCTATACCTAATTAAATTTGTTGGACAATGATGCACAATTATTTTCTTTTTATAAAACCTTTGAAATAAGAGGGAGAGGGAACCAAACGGATTTAATTT
>VDFB02344353.1:16712-104422 GCA_007258455.2 Sequoia sempervirens
AAAACACGTAAAAAGAGGTGCCAAGTATTTGTATTTGACATTGCTATTAATGATTTTGTTGGGACGATTTTCATCAGCTGGAAGTTTATTAAAATGGCACACTCAGTCTGAAACTTTATCATTGACAAAAAGATCACTATTGGTGTCATAATATTGAAAAGAAGTAAGTTATATAATTCAGTTATGTTGGAATAAAAAAATAATTAAGATTTTTTTAACTAAATAAATTAGAAATTAGTTAAGCTTTTTGCTGTTTGCATGGTTTTAAAGATGTTTTATCTGTAATTATTTTTAGTATTTCTTCTTTTCGAATTGTCTATGACCTCTATAAAAGGGAGGCATATGTAATCGGTTTATTATCAATAGAAAACAAGAAGTTTTAGCTTTGATATACATATGATTTTTTGTTCAGTTTGTTTCTGTTTGTGCCTACAAATTAGAGGAGAGGATTCAATAGTTGAGTGTCTTAATTAAAATGTTCTTAATTTTTTTAGTTATTATAGATACTTAAAATTGTTGGCATCTAATCATGTCAAACTTTATCTTATCTTAAACATTAATCAAATGAAACATTTATTTAAGTAATTCATCTTATCTTATCTTTCACTTTTATGTACATTAATTTAATTAAAATCAACCTTCCAATCCTATCCTATAGAAATTAAATAAATACAAATTATTTATTTAATTCTTCTTTTCCACTTCAAATTCAATTAGTTAACTAAGTTAATCCTCTACCCATATCTAAGTGTAATTAATTTAATTAACCACACTTCTAATCTCACGTATTCTAAAGAACTACAGCAAAATCTTGATCATATCTTCACCATCCATTTAGTTTAGACTCTCACACATGTGAGAAGTCGCACATCTTCATTTTCCTTATGTGATCTCTCACAAATGTGAGAGAAGACACTTGTTTCATTTTATCTTTCCAAGGTGTTCTCACACATGTATGAAATGACAATCAAGTGTTATTTTTTCTTCCCAAGGTGTTCTCACACGTGTAAGAAGACACTTGTCCAAAATTCAGTTACATAATTCATTTCTCCATGGGCTCATATGTTAGATGCAAGGAATTAACAAATTTTTTAAACATTGTGTTGCTTGCACCAAAGTCTATCATGCAATTGTGTAAAAAATTCTTACTGGACTAATCAATGTTAAAAGGAATGGCATGGATTTCTACTTACTTACCTTAGTTCCAATATTGTGAATGATTATAGATTGACTTGTGTGACCTTTTGTTCGGCTATCTTCCATGCGATGTTAGCCATTACATCAATTCCAACATAACTAGATCTTGTTTATTTGTAGATTCTTGTAGCAAATTCTTTTGTTCATAAATTGCTAAAACATCCCATAATGAAATATTGGCTATTAATTTCTTCAATTGATCAGCCATATTTAGTGATCACTCGAGTCTTTGGGATGTGTCTAGAGTTATTTTGATACCTTGGCCTTTCTATTGCTTGATTGGATGTGTTGATTGGTTGAGTTTAGGTGGCTTTGCAGCTTTGTCTTTGTTGTGCACAATTGAAGCTATGTCTGATTGGTATCGATTAGAGCATTAACTTAGGTTTGAATCTTATTATGAAATTATCTATGACCCTTTTCTTGGATCTTATGAAATAATCTAACTACACTTGTGGAGACCAAAGAGTATTAGGGTCATTTATAAATACTACTTCATTTTATATCCACAAAACAATGCATATTTAGAGGTAATTTCTTCTTCTTGTTCTAGGGACTCACATTGCATACAAGCTATTAGAAAATCATTTTGCACTCTCGTAGATTGATATGGTGACTTTGGTACCATTAATCATACTCTTGCAAGGGCTTGTATTTTCTCAACAAATTTCTATTGCAAATTTCCTCTTGGACACACTTAGGAGGCATGTATCTAATTACATGGAAAACACCATGTATGTTCAAGTCTTCTTCATATTTATTTTGCATAGGAACTAGATCTCTCATTGGATTAAGAGGGATTGTTTGCAATGGAGTAGGTAACAAGGTGTCATAAGGTCTTGCACTTTAGTCAATTAATTTCATATTGACTCGGGTGGTGTCCAAGACTATTAACAAAAGGAATTTAGGTGTCCTATTCTAATGGGAAATTTTAAACCAAACAAAGAATGCTTATGTTTGAAAGGAACTTTTAACTAGAAAATTATTTTAAAATTCTAATCTATGGAAGCATTGATATTCTACAAAAATATTGTTTAAAACATGTAATGAAATAAAATTTCTTTAACCACTAATTTGTGGGAAATGAAATATTTTTGAACTATGCTACTATTTCTCTTATCTTTCTACAGAATGTAAGACTTTGGAAGAACACATAAACAATACAAACTTCTCTATCTACAAAATATAATATTTTCTTAGTAATGGAATATTTTTCACATCACAAGCTTATGTAGAATATAATAGAAAAGATTCACTTTATATCCACAAAATGTAAGATTTTTTTGTCATGCATAAACATGCAAAATAAAATAATAAACAACACATATAACATGCATAAACATAATCTACAAAATTTTAATGGTACAAACAAAATTACTTAGGAATAACTATAATGCGTAGTCAAGTTACTTATGTCTACTATGTGTTTTTCTTTGTTAGTAGAGTGATTAGCTTGCCAAAGGATAGAAGTAAATTAAACTTACAATATCATCAACACGATTGTAGCAATGCCTTCAAAAATAGGGAACAACAACATGTGCAACTAAATAAAATGATTCCATATATTAATTATTGCAGCAAGAGTTCTTTTTACAAAACATCAAGAAATATATTTATACTAAATCCTAATTCCTAAACTATAATATTGTGGACAACATGTACCAATGTTGTTGAAATTTTGTTACATAAATTTATTACTACATTTTAGTTGCATTACTTAAAGTAGTTTATCATTGAGGAAATCATCACAGAACATGAGTCTTCTATTTTTATTGCCTTCCATAGAACCAACAGTCACATTAAATTCTCTTTGGCTTTCTATAGGAAAGGAGACATCTTCCTCCATAACTCTTTTTGTAATAAGTTTGGCCTATGTGAATTCATGGAAACTGTCACATCATGGGTCACTCCTATTTGGAACAAACTTCTGCTTCCAATTGCCTTATTAATGGATAAAATATAATTGTGGTGACTTGTGGTTGACCATTCAATAGCCACCTTCGCTTCCCTTTGGAACTATTTGTTAGAGTAATTGGTTATTTACTTGATTAATTAAACAATATTTGGTTAATTAATTAAGTTACCTTTTATCTCTTTTTCACTTAAGCTAACTTTAGGTGCATAATAATTAATTATTTTATTAATTATTAATGTGCAAGTCTAGGGTTTTCCTTTTTAGGTTTTTTACCTATATAAGGTTGTAATCTTTCTTTTGTAAATTAATTCTTTTACATTGGCAATATTGAGCTTTTTGTTGTTGTTGTTGTGTTGTTTTTCTTTGCATCTCCCTGTAACAGGTGTTTTATCTTGCAGAGATCTTTGTGTTCCTTCATGGTATTGTTTGATCTTGATTCCAGAGAGGTCATGTTTCGACGAGATGTCTAGTTTGATGAGCGCCTTCCCATAGTGGATACCCTATCTCCAGTGTCTACTTCACTACCTACTCCTTACACTGCAGCTCTTCCAGATTATGTTGAGGATGATTTTGATGAGGATGCTGATGATCCCCCATCTCCTCCTCCTCTTGCTCCACCTCAGATGCCCAAATGGGCTTGCTTTACTATTGAGGCAGCAGGATCTATGGCAGGTGATCCTTCAGACACCCGTCACACCCGTTCTTATACTGCAGGTTCTAGTCTTTTGAGTCATGCTCTTTCAGAGGATCCTCAGAAGTTTTTAGAGGTGACATGTCACCCTGAGTGGGATAGTGCTATGGAGGAGTATTCTTCTTTGATGAGGAATAGTACTTGGGATCTCTGTCCTCTTCCAAAGGGCAGAAAGATGGTTCGGTGCAGATGGTTGTATAGCACCAAGTATGCTGCTGATGGTTCTATTGATAAGTACAAAGCATGTCTTGTTGCGAAGGGTTTCTCGCAGGTTGAGGGTATTGATTACTCTAAGACATTTTCCCCTGTCGCCAAGATGAATTCTATTCGCTTTGTACTATCACTTGCAGCTTCTAGGGTCTGGTCCATTTATCAGATGGATGTGAAGAGTGTGTTCTTGCATGGTGACCTACATGAGGAGATCTATATGGGGCAGCCTCAAGGATTTTTTTTAGGATGCTTCTTTGGTTTGCAGACTTTGACATTCATTATATGGTCTCAAACAAGCCCCTCAGGCTTGGTATGAGAAGATGGACTCTTTTTTGCTCTCCACTAGTTTCACACGCTGTCATTTTGATCCTACAGTCTATATTCAGAATCTTGAGGGTGAGATCCTGATTCTTGTGCTATATGTTGATGATCTCCTCATCACAGGTAGCTCATCCTCTATGATTCAGCATGCTCAGTGAGCTTTGATGGAGCAGTTTGAGATGACAGATCTCGGTCTTCTGCACTATTTTCTTGGTCTTCAGGTGATTCAGTCTTCTGATGGGATATCCATTCACCAGCAAAAGTATGCTCTTGATATGCTTCAGTGCTTTGGCATGCTTGATTGTAAGTCTGCCCCCACACCTTTTTAGTCAGGGGTTGTTTTGACTACTACTTGCCCCACTCCTTCTGTAGATTCTACACTTTATAGGTAGTTGGTTGGCAGTTTGTTGTACCTGACTCACACTCATCCTGATCTTTCCTTTGTGGTCGGCCTTGTCTCTCGATTCTCCCATGATCCTCATGAGAGTCACTAGCAAGCTGCCAAATGTATTTTGAGGTACATTTAGGGCACCCTTTCTTATGGCATTCACTACACATCAGGGGATCCTCACATTGTTGGCTACACTGACTCAGATTGGGCTGGTGATGTTAATGATCGAAAGTCTACTTCTGGCTTCTTTTCTGTCTTGGCTCTGGTCCTATCATATGGTCTTGCAAGAAGCAGACTAATCATGCATTATCATCTATAGAGGCTGAGTACCGAGCTGCTGTACTCGCTAGTCAGGAGATTTTATGGCTTCGACAGTTGATGACTGAGTTTGGTTTTCCTCCTGATAGTCCCACTATTCTTTGGTGTGACAATCAGAGTGCTATACACATTTCTTGCAACCCGGTGGAGCATCAGTGGACGAAGCACATTGAGCTTCATATGCATTTCATCAGACAGTTGATTCAGGACAGTTCTCTCATCTTGGAGTATATTCCCACTGCCGAGCAGGTTGCTGACATCTTCACTAAGCCTTTTGCCTCTCTGCGCTATCTTCAGTTGTACTCTATGCTTGGGGTGAAGGAATTTGTCCTTGGGGGGTCTTCATGAGGCCTTCCTTCCTTCATGTTTCTTTCAACATGTTCTTCTTTCTCTTTTTGGAGAGGAGTTTTTTCCCATTGAGTTTTCTCATTTTTCTCCATTTCATAGAGATTTCCTTGTACTTGGGTACCTAATCTAGCCTTGTTGCCAGGACCCATTGTTCTTTGCTTTCAGTAGCTTCTTCTAGGTTTTAGCTTCTCCCTAAGTCTAGCTTAAGGGGGGTGTTAGAGTAATTGGTTATTTACTTGATTAATAAACAATATTTGGTTAATTAATTTACCTTTTATCTCTTTTTCACTTAAGCTAACTTTAGGTGCATAATAATTAATTATTTTATTAATTATTAATGTGCAAGCCTAGGGTTTTCCTTTTTAGGTTTTTTACCTATATAAGGTTGTAATATTTCTTTTGTAAATTAATTCTTTTACATTGGCAATATTGAGCTATTTTTTGTTGTGTTGTTTCTCTTTGCATCTCCCTGTAACAGGTGTTTTAGCTTGCAAAGATCTTTGTGTTCCTTCACTATATTGTTCTCCAATTATTTTGGCTTCTCCCCTACAACTGTCCATAGTCCTTTGTTGCGAGCTAAAAATCCAATTGCTACGGGCTCTAGTCTTCTTGGCTACAAGATGTTAGTTTTGCTACCAAGGCATTCACATCATTAACAATCACAATCAATCCATAAAAACATACTAAATCTTATTAACATTCATACACCCACACAAGCATATATCAATATATCATAGTTATATCCCCACATATTTAGGTTTTTCCAAGTGTATAAAAGGCATATGAAAGATGTATGAAGTCTTGGAAATGTTTGTGAAACTTAGCAAATGAATTGATAAAAGCATAAATTGATAAAGTAAAAACTATCTGAATTATCTAGACCCATCATAAGTGACTAGGAGCTCACCGAGAAAGTGGAAGGAAGAGGAAGTGATACATCCACAAAAATATACCACATAATGTTTAAACCTAGGAAAATTTTGAGATAACAAATATGCATTCAACAACATTTGTGAAAAATAAAAAAGACATTTTCAAAGCTATCATGGATTACCTCTTTGAACCCTTACTCAATCACACATACAAAAATGGATTTCCCTATATTTATTCAAATAACTCTAGTAGAAGAGAGAAGATGCTTTCAATATAGAGTACAAATCATAAATAGTGTAATGGAGAAAATTATGGAGGAATTTAAACTATCTCCAAGGACAAAAATATAGGTATAATTTCTTCAAGATGTAGACCTTACATCCAAACATAGAGTGGATACCTTGCTATCCCAACTAGAGGAAACCAAGGACAAATTAAAAATTGAAGCACTCATTGCCACAAGGATAGATTATAGTATCTTGGTCAAATCTAAAAAAATATGGGTTTCATCTTCCTTTATTACTGATATATAGGGAAAATAAACATAGGGGTGATGGAAAAAGAAAACAAGGGGAAATAAATCACAATAGAAGAAGTGGGAATGAGCAATATTGAATTATCAAGGACAATAGGTGGAGAGGAATAAAATATATAGGAATATGAGTAGGAAGTAGGAAAATATATAGATCAACACATCCTACCACAAGACATGCCGTTTTGGACAATAGGTTTGACAAAACAAAAAGGGGAAAATATGGATAGACAAGGGTAAGAAAATTATGGAGGAAATGAATAGATATTAGAAATTGAAGGCTCTAAGTGGTCATCACTTGATTGACATCTTAGCTATTTCATCCAATGGATAAAATCAAAGAGTTTATTTCTTCATAGAAGCAACTATATCTAGTGGTTACTTTGGCATTAGATTTTCTTACACCTACACCATTAGGGCCACATGTCGATTTATCCCAAATCTCACTGGAATTTATCAATTTAAGATGGGAGATATACTATAGAGTAATGCCAAAAAACACCCATTGACATGTAATATACAACTACTAATGATACACTAAAGAAAACAATGGTAGACATTTAACCACTAACTCTGAAAAATCATTGTAGATTCTTCTTTACCTCTAAAACAACATGTGGGAATAGTGAGTAATGGATTACTCATAGAAATGAAGAGTTGGGATGAGAAAAGGATAATTTTAAGGAGGTTTTTTTTTTAGAATATGAGAAAAAGTAGTTAAAAAATATCAAGAAAAATATGTCGTAGCTCATATAGAGTTGAATACTAAAATTTAAAACATGAAGGGGACATGTAACAACATAAAATACATTGTATCAAAATTGTTTAGGTTGGCCTACCTCACCAATCCTTGAAAATTCAAATATAGATATTTTAGAAAAAAATATATACTACACTTGCATCTAACTCATATGATACCATGAAAGACTTCAATGTAGCTATTAGGGTATAGATTGAGAATATTCATACTTAATACCACCTATTATAAGAGGAAAGAGCCAACATCATATATTTGATCAAATAATTGAGGGAAGAAGGTAGTTTGAAACTGGCTCCTTGATGTAGTTCTCATGTTTGATGCACAAATATTGGCAGATTCTATTGGAATTTCTTCTTCTACGAGTGATGGAAAAGTTTTATTGATTGTAATTGATGGAAAATTCCACCACTTTCAATAGGACACTCTTTAGTGGAATAGTACATATAACTAGTTGTAGAATATTTCTAAATATATCCTACTTTAAGATGAATTATGATACAATTTTGAGATTTTTTTTTATAGTGGTACAATTTTGGGCAAAATTTGACAGTTCCAACTCACATTTTATTTTTGAGCAATGACAAATAAAGCTAGCATGTCTTGAGGATAAGACATGGTTTAAGTTGGAGGATGATGTTAATAAGACAAAGCCAATATCTCATTAGATTGGAAACTTGAAAGAGCGACCTAATGGAAGCTAACGGTGAAAACCTACAAAGGCACTAATAACTGGCATCAAGATAACACATGAACAACCAAAAATATTACAAGTCAAAGGAAAAATAATGTGGCACACCTAGATGACTTGTGGCATGATCCTATATATAATGAAGCTATGACAACATATATGTACTACACCAAGATGGTATTAATAGAACATGGGAGAGAGCATATAAAATAGGTAAATGTGAGAGCCTTAATTAAGAGTAGAGCAATTTGAGAGAAGAGAATTGAATAAGATATTAGAGTGAAACCTAAGATGTAATGTAATGGATATAAAATAATGGATTGTATAATGACATGATGAATATATGAGAAGTCTATGGAGATTATGTATGTATAAATGGTGCATAAATGTATGTTTATTTTATTGCATTATTTTTTTAATTGACACATATGTTATAATTCTCTTCCTTATCCATCACACTAGGGAAAACACAATGCTTTAACATTAAAATAACACAAATATTTAATTTGTAATTTCTTGTTACAATTAAACCACTTTAAATTGAAAATGTGCATGACATTAAGTGGGTTCTAAGGTGTCTTGAGAGGATCACTTTACCAATTTGGTTGTGTCAATACTATTCGTTATTGTTTTGAATTTATTGGGTATTGATACAGATTATAGCAAGAACAACTACATAGCTAGGACTTCTGCATTATGGATTTTCAAGAAATGGAAATTTTGACTACACCATTAGGGATGTTACTTTTTTTTGCCTCTAGAATTGGTAGGTTTTTATATTTTAAGCTTGTTCAGATCTATTTAACTCTATTTTAACTCTCTCAATGCACAAAATTTAATATACTTGTTTGATTTGTGTATTATTAGAGATATGGACAAAGAGAGAATGATAAGCTTCCTTTAGAGGCCAATGGAGATTATGCTTGTGAGATTGGGTACCTTAAATTTTTCAACTACAAAAGTTATGTAGGAGAATATGATCATCTATTGAATACTATGTGATACCAATGTGGTGAACTTTTTCTTGTTAATGGTACTCTAGAGGTTTGAAAGCATGCATTTTGGATTAATATTTCTAACTCTTATCATCAACTTGTGTAGAAGATTGAAGTATTTGTTTTGAAATGATTTTATTTAAAAAAAAAAATAGACTACCTTACAGGAGTTATAGAATCACATTATGAAAAAGCCACAATTTTAGCTAGATTAATAACCTTTGTTAAACTTCTTAGCTGCTTGAAATCATAATCCTATTATTGATGGTAAAGTTTAAACAATCCTTTACTATTAGAACGTCCAAAACTTCGACTAACGAACAAATAGTGTGCCAACTACTTACTTTTAAACATTATTTCTATCTCTATTTTAATGCTCTTCACAGATTGTGCAAAGAGATCATCTCATTAAGATAAGACAATGGCTTAAAAATAATATAACATATAACAGTCGTTAACTTGAATTAATTTTCTAATACCTCAAATTAGAAATATATTTTAAAAGTGACTTACATTAAAATATGCTACCTTCTTCCCACATTGTGAGGCTTGATTACTCTCTAAGTAAGAAATCAAATCTTTTGTGAGGTGGTTGATCTTCTACGGTTCAACTCCCAAAAATATAACAGAATCTGCAGAATGACTTGTAACTTACGTTTATCATAGCTATAACTTAAATGGCCGAGATCTCAAACCCAGATACTGCCGCTGATCTTTTCTTGAAGTCACCCACAATCAAACACAATTAAAAAGGATATGAGAGGGCAGTGTATATGTATTAAGTGTTTAAAAATATAATGCAGTTAGAGGAGATGTGTGTACTTCTAATCCCACTTATTATAAAGAACTACAACAAAATCTTGATCATATCTTCACCCTTCATTTAGTTTATTTGACTCTCACACATGTGTGAGAAGTCACATATCTTCATTTTCCTTATGTGATCTCTCACAAATGTGAGAGAAGACACTTGTTTCATTTTATCTTTCCAAGGTGTTCTCACACACATATGAGAGGACACTTGTGTTCTTTTTTCTTTCCAAGGTGTTCTCACACGTGTAAGAAAACACTTGTCCAAAATTCAGCTGCATAATTTCCTTCTCCACGGGCTCGTATGTTAGATGCAAGGAATTCATAATTTTCTTAAGCATTGTGTTCCTTGCACTAAAGTCTATCATGGAATTGTGTAAAATTTTCTTACCAGTGATCAATGTTAAAAGGAATGGCATGGGTTTCTATTTACTTACCTTTTAGTGCTAACATTGTGAATGAATATAGATTGACTTGTGTGACCTTTTGTTTGGCTATCTTACATGCAATGTTATCCATTACATCAATTCCAACATAACTCTCTTGCTTATTTAGAGATTCTTGTAGCAAATTCTTTTGTTCACAAATTGTGGTAAAACATCCCACAGTGAAATGTTGGTTGTTATTTTCTTCAGTTGATCAATCATATTTAGTGATGTGACCACTTGAGTCTTTGGGATGTGTCTAGAGTTATTTTGATACCTCAGCCTTTCTATTGCTCGATTGGATATGTTTATTGGTTGTGTTTGGGTGGGTTTGTAGCTTTGTCTTTGTTGTTCAAGATTGAAGCTATGACCAATTGGTATCGATTAGATCACTAACTTAAGGTTGGAATCCTATTATTGAATTCTCTATGACCCTTTTCTTGGATCTTATGAAATAATCTAACTACATTTATTGAGATCAAAGAGTATTAGGTTCATTTGCAAATGCTACTTCATTTACTATCCATAAAACAATGCATATTTCTAGGTAATTTCTTCTTTTTGTTATAGGGACTCACCTTGTATACAAGCTATTAGAACAAAATTTTGCACTCTAGTAGCTTGATTTGGTGACTCTAGTGCCACTACTCCTCCTCTTGCAAGGGATTATATTTTCTCAACAAATTTCTATTGTAAATTTCCTCTTGGACAAGCTTAGGAGGCATGTACCTAATTGCATGGAAAGCACCACATGTTCAAGTCTTCTATATAATTATTTTGCACAGGAACAAAATCTCTCATTGGATTAGGAGGGATTGTTTACAATGGAGTGGATAACGAGGTGTCATCAAGTCAGTTAATGTCATATTGACTAGGGAAATGACCAAGGCTATTCGTAAAAGGAATTTAGTTATCCTATTCTAATGGGAAATTTCAAACCAAATAAAGAATGCTTATGTTTGAAAGGGACTTTTAACTAGAAAAGCGTTTTAGAATTCTTATCTATGGAAAAATTGATAATCTACAAAAATAATATTTAAAATATGTTGTTAGAAAATAAAATTTCCTTAACTACTAATTTGTTGTAAATGAAATATTTTTGAGCTATGCTACAATTTCTCTTATCTTTCAATAGAATGTAAGACTTTGGAAGAACACAAAAACAATATAGACTTCTCTATCTACAAAATATAAGATTTTCCCATTACAAACAATACATATTTCTATTTACAAGATGAAATATTTTCACATGACAACCTTATGTAGAAGAACATAATAGAAAATATACACTTTTATATCCATGAAATTTAAGATTTTATTATAATCACATAAACATGTAAAATGACATTTAACAAAGAACGCATATAACACACATAAACTAAATTTACAAGTATAATGGTACAATCACAATTACTTAGAAATAACTATAATGCATAACCAAGCTACTTATCTCACCTATGCATTTTTCTTTGTTAGTAGAGTGACTATCTTGCTAGAGTATAGAAATATTCAACTTAAAATATCATCAACAAGATTGTAGCAATGCCTTTGAAAATAGGGAACAACAATATGTGTAGCAAATAAAATGATTCCATATTAATTCATGCATCAATAGTTTTTAATTAAACATCAAGAAATACATTTATACTACATCATAATTCCTAAACTATAACATTCTGTACAACATGTACCGATGTTGTTGTAAGTTTGTTACATAAATGTATTGATACAGTTTTAGTTGCATTACATAAAATAGTTTATCATTGAGAAAATCATCATTGAACATGAGTCTTCCATCTTTATTTCCTTCCATAGAACCAACAGTCGTTCATGGAAATTCTCTTTGGCTTTCTACAAGAAGGGAGACATCTTCCTCCATAACTCTTCATCTAGTAAGTTTGGCTTGTGCAAATTCTAGAACACAAATTTTAGAAGAACTACAAAAGTTTCAAAGCTTCTAGAGATGTGTCATTCTAGAGCTTCTAGAGAATCCATCTTTCTTAAGCATTACTTATTTCCCTATTTTCATAACTTCTTACTATAATCATCAACATTTTAAAACCTTTATTAACACATGTAGAGGATAACAAGCATTCATACATTAATTTATTAATCAAGATTACAAATAATCTATGTTACCGGATTCGTACCCACAGGCCTCGAACCCGGTATGGGTTCGCCTGTGGGTACGCGCTGGGTACGCACAGGGTGCGTGCCCAGCCCTGTGGGTTCACCCAAGCATGCACCCGGGCGAACCCATAGGGCTAGCGAGTACCATGCCCGTGGGTACGCGGACCCGGGGGTACCAGCCGCGTACCCGAGTGAACCCCTGAGAACCCACGGCCCAACACTTAAAAAGTGGGCCCAAAAGTGAAAAAAAAACAATTTTTTAATTTCTATTTTGCTTCAAAACCCTAAAACGACCCAATATGAGGCCTTTCAACACTAAAACATTTCATTTTTACCTCTCATTTTGCTCTCTCCATATTTTGTGTCCATCTTAGCATTTTGAAGGGAGGTGATTGCTTTTGAAGGAGATCGATTGTGGAGTGGCAAATAGTTTCTACAGAGGAGATTTAATTGTTCAAGGTATGCATTTAAACCCTATTCTTCAATCTTTTGATGAATTTTTTTAAGTTTCTTAGTTTTTGACGAATTTTTTCAAGTTTGTGAAGAATTTTTTCAAATATATATATATTTTTTTCATTTTTTTTATAGATTGCAACAATGGCCAGTAGTCAAAGTTCAGTGGGTAGGGATGGAAGCCAAAAGTTTAAAATTGATAAAGGATCTCCTTTATGGAGACATACCACACGAATTTCACAAATTCCTGGAGGTGGGGGGTTTGTTTGGAAGTGTAATTTTTGCAATGTACAATATAATAGCTCCTACTACCGAGTAAAACTTCATTTTATGGGCCCTGATGGTAAAGGGATTAACATGTGTGTGGGCCCAGATAAGAAGGGGTTATCTGCTGTACAAATAGCAACATTTATAAAAGAACAAGAAGATGCCGACAATTCAGTTGCAAGAGGAAAACAAACTAGTTATAGTTCCGGAAAGAAAAAACAAACATTACCCACTCATCAGATAGTTAGGCCCTCTAGACATCCCTTCTTGTCTATACCCTCTACGGAAGAAGAAGATGAAGAACCAGAAACCACCACCCGCAAGAGAGGTCCATTAGAGAAAGCATTTAAAATGGAGGCAAGAGATATTGCTGAAGAAAAAATTGCACGTTGCCTCTATGCCAATGGTCTTCCATTCAACTTGGTGAGATCACCATATTGGAAGGACATGGTGTCAGCAATAAATAGTGCACCTCCTGATTTCACAAGTCCTGGGTATGAAAAGGTGCGTACCACCTTATTGCAAAAAGAGAGGAAATATGTAGAGGCCCAACTAAAACCAATTAGAGATTCTTGGGTTGAAACAGGTGTATCTATTGTTTCCGATGGATGGAAAGATTGCAAAAACCGTCCATTGATTAATGTTATTGCAGTGTCCCCCAAGGGGGCAATGTTTTTGAGGGCGGTTGACTGTGAAGGGCAAGTGAAAGATGCAGTGTTCATTTCCAGGATTCTCATTGACTCCATAGAGATGGTGGGTAGTGAAAATGTTGTCCAAGTAATTACGGACAATGCAAAAGTTTGCAGGGCTGCAGGTGCTTTGGTAGAGGCCAGATATGAGCACATCTTTTGGACACCGTGCACCGTACACTCCCTCAATTTGGTGATGCAAGCAATTGGCACCCAAATAGAGTGGGTGAAAGAAATATACCAGGAGTCTGAGGAGATCCAGATGTTTGTGACAAACCACCATATGTCACAAGCAATTTTCAGATCTTTTTCAACATTAGAATTGTTGAAGGTAAATTTTAAAATTTAATTTATTTAGTTTCATTTATCATTTATGTCATGTTTTACATAATTGAATAAAATAATTTTTTGCATTATTTACATATTTTAAATGTGTTATTAACTTACTATTAACATGTTCTTAGGTTGTCGAGACCCGGTTTGCATCTCACACAATTGTTCTGAGACGACTTGTGAAGGTGAAAGATGCATTGAGTCAAATGGTTATTAGCAACCAATGGGGTATATGGAAGCAATCAAATTCAGAGAGGGCCCAAAAAGTCAAGGCATTGATCTTGAATGACGATTGGTGGGATCGTGTGAATTATGTATTGGAATTCACCGAACCTATCATGTCTATGCTTCGGTTTGCTGATACAGATGAACCATGCTTGGGGGATGTCTATGATAGCATGGACACAATGTTGGAAAAAATAAAAATAGAAATACAAAAAAAAGAGAATGATCCTGAAGACACCTTGTACAAAATGGTGGAAGCAATTGTTCTTCATCGTTGGAACAAGATGACAACTCCATTGCACCTCCTTGCATATGCCCTATCTCCGAGGTACTATACCACTGAAGTACTTTCTATCCCAGGGAGAATACCGCCATATAGAGATGCTGAAGTTGCTAATGGGTATAAGACGACATTTAGTAGAATGTTCAGTGATCCAGAAGTGCATGCAAGTGTCATGAGAGAATTTGGAATGTTTGTCACAGGAAAATCAAAAAATCATACCGCTTTTGTTGCTAGAGACCAATACAAAATGGATGGTCTTACATGGTGGTACCTCCATGGTCAAGATTATATGTACCTCCAACCTCTTGCAATCAAGATCCTCTCACAAGTAAGTTTTTTTTTTTTTGCCACTTGTATTGTAAAATTTAACACTTAACATTCTTGAATTTATCTTGCATTTTTTAATTTTATTTTTAATTTTGTTGGTTTTCTCTCCAGGTTGCAAGCTCTTCTGCCGCTGAACGGAATTGGAGTACATACTCCTTTATCCACTCAGTGAAGCGTAACCGGTTGGCTGCAAAAAGAGCTGAAGACTTAGTGTATATTCATTCCAATTTGCGTCTTCTGTCACGTAAGGATCCTCAATACAGGCAGGGGGCAGCGAGGCTTTGGGATGTAGCACCCGAGTCTACTGACTTGGATGCAACCATTCAGGATCTTGTTAGAGCCACTATGGATGATGTGGGTGATATTGATGACATATCACATGGTGTTGGATCCGCTTTGGGTTCAAATGATGATGATTTTGAAGTTGAAACCACTCAAAATCCAAGTCATGATGATTCTGACAATCCTTTTGATGATTGATGAGCACATGAACAATGAACATTGAATCATGTTTCAAATTTTCAATGTTTCATGAACTACATTTTGTAATTCAGTAATTTTATTTGAATATTTTTCAACTATCAATTGGAATTTAATATTTATCTTTGGCATTTGGCATTGATCAATGATCAAGTATCATACTATGAAATGATTTAGTTTTACAATTCTCTATGTTTCTCTTATTTTTTTGTATATATAATACATATATATATAGATTTATAATATATTAAATTATTAATATATATATATATATATACACACGTACCCATACGTACCCAAACCCCTAAAAAAATTTTGCCCGTACCCACGTACCAGGTTCTCGTACCCGAACCCGTCCCCGAACCCGAACCCGAACTGGTAACTTAGCAAATAATTTACTATATGATTATATTAATTTTAGCATGATAAAGGTTATGGATGGTCAAGAAAGGGTAATTTTGTTCTAATAATGAAGTGAATTATTTATACCTCATCACTCCCATAGATCTATGATTAAGTAGGTCCTCCTACTTATTTCTCTACTTACTCCTAATACTACTATCTATTTGGTTCTTTCTTCTTGAAGTCTTTCTCAAAATTTTCATTGTTGCTCAGGGTACATGGGCTAAAGGATCCATTTCTCAAGGATCAACTATGTAACCTCTCTCACTCTCCACCTTTTTCACCACTGTCATGTGGTAGGGTGATTGATTGGAGAATAAGGGAGGCTTGAATCTCATCCCTATCCATTCTTCCTTGTATTTATCCATCAAATTTGCAACTTTATTTTCCCTCTGGAAAGACCACACAATGTTCCTTAGAGATATTATTTCTCTCTTCTATTGTTGCATGGGTAAGGATTTAGATCTTTTCTATCAAGCTTCAAAGTTGCCTTAGGGAGATCAGGAATGACATTTGAAAGGGCTTCATAGCACAATCTATTAGTATTATTTTCAACCATGATAGGGTATTGCATTATCCTCTTAAAGTGTTGTTGGAAGGCTAGTGGGTTATGATAATGATGCTTCATTAGGAGTCCAATAACCTCTTCTACCTTATGATATAATTTTATCCTATGTTTCCATGCTACTTGATTTTGTATAGTAGATATAAATAATCTTCCTTGCATCTCACCTACAAAAATATTTATCAATAAGTTTGTATAATGCTCAACCAAAAGATTGTGTAAAAAATTCACATAGAAATTTTTTCTACTTTAGAGCTACAATTTTAAATGTCTGCAAAAATTCCTTGTCATCTAGGTCATAAATGGGAAGTGATTTTTTTTTTAAGCTTTTATCCCACCGAGAGTGGTATTTAGTTGAACAAGAATATTGATTTTCAAGTTTGCAATAAATTCTCTCTCAATTATTCTATCTCGTTTGTTCCTCATCATACTATACTTTTTAATTCCCCTTCTAATTTGGGAGTAATTTATGTAGATTTCATAAATTTGATCAAGCTCTGATTTTGATACATCTCCTTTTCCCATTAATTAGAGGGCTCATTTGGAGTCCTCTCCTATTCCTTTTAGAAAGATGGTTTTGACTACTTTAGCAAGCATGACATTTTCACAATCGTGTTGTTTGAAACACAAAAAGGTTCATTTATTAAGGTAGTCTTATAAACTCTCTTATTCTTTCTACTTAAGGTGGAAGAACTCTACATTTCTATCAATGACCTAAAAAATAATCTTGATATTTGTCTACAAATATTGTTTCCATTTCTTGCTATGAGCTGATTGATCCAAAAGGTATCCCATGAACCATTGCATGGTTGATTCCTTCAATGTAGAAGGGAATGCCTTCAAATTTTAGTTATTAATTTTATAGTTATACATTTGATAGAGGACTTTGAACTCAAAGAGAAATTGATCTGGGTCCTTTGAGCCTAGTCCACAAAACATAGGTAGATTAGTAGGAGATATAATTGTCATGAGAGGACCCTCATCTACATTTAGGTATTTTTTCTCAAATTTTTGAGTTGAAATCTTAGGAGGGTCTTGAATGACTAATTGTTGTTGGAAACTTTCTTCAACTAGAAGACTTATTTTCTTTTCTAGTGTTGTTTTCATTTTTTGATGTTTGTGGTTGGGGTTTTTTGCAAAAATCTTCCACAAGGTCCTCTTTTCTAACCATACAGTATAAAAAGTACTTTCTATTTTTAGAAGGTTGTCTATCTTAGTTCATAATAGCACCTAATGTAAAGAACACAAGATCCCTAACAACAACACCAAAAAGTGATGAGGTATCCTCAAGTCTCAGACTTTAGTCAATTAATGTCATATCAACGAAGGTGGTGTCCAAGGTTATTTGCAAAAGGAATTTGGGTATCCTATTCTAATGAAAAATTTTAAACCAAACAAAGAATGCTTATACTTGAAAATAAATTTACAAATTTGAAATTCTAATCTATGGAAAAATTGATAATCAATTGAAAGATTGGTTAAAATCTATTGTAATAAAATAAAATTTATTTAACTACTAATTTGTTAGAAATAATTTTTCTTGAAGTACTCTACTATTTCTCTTATCTTTCCACAAAATGTAAGACATTAGAAGAACATATAAACAATCCAAACCTACCTATCTACAAAATATAAGATTTTACCATTATAAATAATGTAGTTTTTCTATCTACAAAATGAAATATTTTCACATCACAAGCTAATGTAGAAGAACATATTAACAAACAATAAAAACTTTATATCTATGGAATGAAATATTTTCCTATCACATAAACATGCAAAATGACATAATAGATAGCACATATAACATGCACAAATTGAACCTACAAGTATAAATGATACAAACACAATTACTCAAACATAACTATAATCCATAACCAAGCTACTTATCTCTACTAATTTGACTAATATGTATAACGAGAACACCATAAATTGTTATTTGAAAATACTTGGAGTCTTATGGGCCTATTTAATAACTAATTTCCAAGTGTTGCTCATTTCAATTGGGATATGGATTAGATGTTGCTTTGCCAATACAATATATGGTACCCAATATTAGAATAGCAAGCACATAAATATTAAATTACAAGGAGTCAAATAACAAAAATATTAATGGAGTTGAAAAAATTGATGAAAAGAGGCTTTTAGTTGTTTACAATCAATGTAGGAAAAATTCACCAAAAATCTTGGCATGATAGAAACATCAATAATCAAACCTTCCAAATTGGAGATTCAATCCTATTATATGAGAGCAAATTAAAAAATCTAGGAAAAACTAAAAACATGATGGCTTATGCCATGAAAAAACCATGATATCTTACTCTTATGAGGCATAAAATTGAAGACTTTGCAAGGTGTTGGATGGATATATCAATGACACAAGATTGAAACCTTACCATCACGAAGATTGAGGGATGGGCTGAATCTAAATCGAGTTTGATATAGATAAGAGTAACTTGTACAATATGTAGCATATTTTTATAAAAAAAGTGTGTATTACTTCAATTAATTCAAATTTTGATAGTTGACTATCCATCAAATCAGCATTAAAATTATAATGATAAAAATGGAGGGGAAAAGGGCACCTAGGTGTGGTAATTCAAAACTTGTTGTTGTAAGTCAATATAAGGGATGTGAGATTAACAAAGAAAACACACAAATGATTAACACTAGATTTGAGAGAGGTGTAGAGAATCAAGATCTATTATAATTAAGATTTTAAATAAAATTGACTAGTGAGTCAAAGAGTAGACCTATGAAGTTAGCTAAAATGTTGAAGTGCACAAGTGATGAGCTCCAAGATAAATTGTTAAAATTAGTTAATAGTTGAGGTTAAGCAAAGCTAAAATAATACAAAGAAAAGTGAAGGTTAGAAGGAAAATAGGGTATAATTGAATGAAATGGCTACAATAACACTAATTGAAACCATTGGCATCCCTTGATAAAATATAAGATATACGTGGAAGGAAAAGTAGGTTGATAAGGATGGAGCATTTTAAAAAATCCCCACCAATACACTCTATCCAAAAGAAATATTAAGTAAATGCATGTCACCCTCATTGAAATAGATCATGAGAAATTTAATCAAGGATGATTACCTCTAACTAGAGTAAATAAGAATATAAGCATATAAGAATAGGTGTACAAGAGTGTAGGGGATCTAAAACTAGACATATGGGAAAATTTTGTAAACTTCTATGAGGAACATGCTTAGGTGAGGTTGATTATAAGCGACATCCATTCATATTTCATATACCTTGACTGACCTTACCAAATCATGGAAAAGGATATTAAAGTGATTAAGGGGTTGTGGGATAATAGAGAGCCGCCCATAAAGAAAAAGGTAAAGAATGAGAAGCTAATGACATTGATTGGAGCAAGTTTTGATGGAAGAAATTTGGTAGTAAAAGACATTTCAAACCCTATAGCATAGTACACCATAATGGGGATTAATTACAAAGTCTACTATACAAATGTAATGATTCAACCATTGTACAACAATCTTGATAGTGTTCAAGATTAAAATTAATTGAAAAGACTTTGATTTATGTGAAACTCTCCATGAGTCTAGTTGTTGGAGAATCTTGATAGGATAAAATGGAGCTAGTACACATTCTAATATGGATCCCTAATTTTGTTTCTTGCATTCAATTTCATGAGGAAATTACCAGGTGTTCATGGCTATAGAATGAGAAATCAATAGAAGCACATACAAGTGCACACATAATATTTCCAATTAGAAACCAAATATAGATGAGTATACAATGATTTTATCAAGAATTTTTAGTTAGAGATGTAGGAAAGGTATATAATTTCATGACATAATTAGAAAAATACCAAAATCAAATAATTTATTGTAGATGTGGATTTTGTATACATGGAAGTAGTGGATTATTGCACATCTTGAGTATGGTTACCATATGAGTTTTTTGATGATATTATTTATACAAATACACAAATTTTATTAGCCCTACCAAAGCATCCTAAGTCAAATAAATTTGGAACATATTATGAGTTTATGTATATGAAAACCAAATAAGAGGTTCAAGAAATATTCAAAAGAAGGAGAAGGCAACAAAACAAATTTCTATACAATTTGACCCTATGAAACTAACTATGACATAAATATCTAACTCTCCTCTGACCATACAAAAATAACAAAAAGAGAATGAAGTGTGGAGGTGAAATGGATTGAAAATTTGTTCCCCATCCTATGAAATTAGATATTCAAAGAGACATCAAACCCTAAGAGAGGAGGAACTAAATAAGAAATCTCTAAATAATGGGGCAAAGAGAAAATTACCCACCACACCAACATGAAAGGAGAAACAAGGTGGGGAATAGTCATAATCACCAACCAAGGCTAAAAAAAAAAGCACAATTAAAAATGAATGAAAATAAGAGAAATGAAGAAGCTAAACCCTCAAAAGGGAAAACTAGACAAAAGAAAAAGGCTAAATGCACATTCGTGCAAATATCTATGAAGAAGAAAAAGATCAAAAGGGAAGGAAGAGGAAGTGCTACACCCATGGAAACTATACTATACAAAGTTTAAACCTTGAAACAAACACCAGATATAAAAAATATGCATTGAATAGTAGTCACAACAAGCAAGTAATTTGTTTTTATAGATACCTTGGATTACCTCTTCGATACCTTGCTCTATCACACAAGAAACAAAGGATTTCCTTGTAGATTAATTAAAAAAACTCTAACAAAAGATAAAAGAGGCTTTCAATATATAGAGTACAAATAAAAAATAATACAATGGAGGAATTTGTGGAGGAACTTAAACTATCTCCAAGGGAAAAAAATATAGGTACAATTTCTTCAAGATGTGGAGCTAAGTTCCAAACATAAAGTAGATACATTGATATACCAACCAAGGGAAAACAAGGATAAATAAAAAACTAAAGCAAGGAAATATTATAGTATCTTCGTTCAATCTAAAGAGGTATATGTTCCCTCTATCTCTAGGGAAAATAAGCATAGGGATGATAAAAGAAGAAAACAAGGGGAAAGAAAGCACATCAAAAGAAGTGGGAATGGGCCATAGTAAAGGATAAAGTATAATAGGTGGAGAGGAAGAAAATATTAACATGGGTAGGAGGTAGGAAAACAAATAGATCAACATGTCCCACCATAAGATGACATTTTGGACAATAAGTTTGATAAAATAGAAGAGGGAAAAATCTAGACAAACAAGGCTAAAAGAATTATGGAGGAAACAACAACTGATCCAACTCTTGAATCATCATAAATAGCTCCTGCTACTATATTTTCCTCTATTGCTATTGGATCTATCAATAGATCAATGAGCTCTTGTAAGGTATGCTTTCAACCACCAAGGTCAAAACCTAATCCCTTTCCCCACTATCCTATTTATTGATAGGTTAAGTCAAGCTCTTCTCCTCGCCTAGAGAATAGATACCTAAGAGTCAAGTGATCATCACTACATTGTGATCATAGTTATTTCATTCAATGGATAAAATCAAAGAGTTTATTGCTCGATAGAAGCAACTATTAGAGGTCACTTTGGTGCCAACTTTTCTTACATACACCATTAGGGCCACATGTGGTTTATCATAACTTTATTAATTTAGAAGTTTAATATTAGAGATATACTACAAAGTAATGCTAGAGTGCATGTTGACACGGTATATGACTACCAATGAGACATTAAAGAAAATATTGGTCAAAATTTAATCACAATTACTAAAAAATATTGTAGATTTTTCTTTACCTTTGGAACAACAAGTGGGAGCAGTGATTAGTAGATTATTCATAGAAAAGAAGATTGGGTGATCTAAAGGCTAGATCAAAGAAGGAAGTTTTAGCAAAATATGAGAAAAAGTAGTCAACAAATATTAGAGAAAAATGTGTCACATATCATATATAGCTAAATATTGAAATTAGCAACATGGAGGGGACATATTGCAACATAAATACACTATATCGATATTTTTTGGGCTGGCCTACCTCCACCAAAGCCTTGTAAATTTAGATAGATAATGTAGAGAACTAGATGGTATAATTATCCAAGTCATATGAAGCCATGGAAGACTCAGATGGGGCTATTAGGGCACATATTGAGAAACTTCATACTTAGTGCCATAGAGCTAACATCATTATCCAAAGACAAAATGATTGAGGGAAGTGGTAATTTGTAACTACCTCCAATAAAAGGCCTCTTAGTTGATATAGGAAAATTGATAGACTTTATTGGAATTCCTTCTTTGATCAGTGATGGTGAAGTTTTATTGATCACAATTAATGGATAGGTCCATCACTTGCAATAGGCCACTCTTCAATAGAATAATACATATAATTAGTTTTAAACTATTTGCAAAAATAGACTACCTTAAGATAAATTGTGATACAATTTTGGGAAAATTTTGACAACCTCACATTTTCTTTTTAAATAGTGATGGATAGAGCCAACATGTATTAAGGACAAGACATAGTTTAAGCTAGGTGATAATGTTGATAGGATAGAGCCAATATTCCATTAGGTTGAAAACTTGAAAGGACAAACTAATAGAAGCCAATGGAAAAAAAGTTCATAAGGGTGCCAAAGGTTGGCCTCAAGATAACACATCCCTAAACATTGCATGAACAACCAAAGATGTTGTAGGTCAAAGGAAGACAATGTGGAACTCTCAAACAACTTAAAACATGATCCTATCTATAGTGAAGCTATGGAAACACCTAATATGTACTGCATTGAGACAGTCATGTAACAAAACAAAGGAGAGAACTTATAAACGAGATACATATGAGATACTTAGGTAAGAGTAGAGTAGTGAGAGAAGAGAATAAGATATTAAAAATGTTATATGAGATGTACTGTAATGGATATATGATAATGCATTGCACAATAATATGATGAATATATAACAAGTCTCTAAAGATTATATATGTATGAGTGATGTATAAAAGTATGCTTATTTTGATTCGTGTTTTTCTATAATCCACACATATGTTCTAATTCTCTTTATTATTCAAAATTCAATCGATGACTATTTTTCAAATTTGGCAAATAGATACCTATAGACATTCATTTTGCTTGAGTAGATTCCTTAATTGAAAATAATGACCATTCCGTACCAATTTATGAATAATTGCATAAGGTTAAGCAATTCATTATTACTAAAAATCGTCAAGAATTTGTGCAAAGGGATTTCAAGCATTGACACAACTTCTACAATCTTTCAAGAGCAATATTAGGGTTTTAGAGCATACAAATAGGTAAATAAAATTCACTCTATTTTGAATTGCGTTTATTTTAGTTTTTCTTTTGAAATCACATAAATTAAGATTTATAGTACATAGTGAATTTTTTGGTGTTATAAGGAAAAGCCCTAGGGGAGAGGGGGCCATAGTGGAGTGGGGTTCAATAGTGGGGATAGAAGTAGTCCTTAGTGGGCCCCATAGTGGAGCACCTTAATATCTAATTGCAAAACACCTTTTATCCATAAAGTACATAAACTGACAAATCATGTGATGCCACATGAGCACACCAATAAAACATGACTTAGTGCACCACTATCGGTCTCACTTTTTTTTTGGGCCTTTTTGGATACGTCAACAAAAAGCATGTTGATGTGGCATCATATTTGATGATGTGTCCCTAAAACAAAATATAGAAGCATGTGAGTTGCCAAATAAAATGTTGTACAAAATTGGAGGTGATTTAAAATTTTCACATAAGATTTTGAGAAACGTGAAGTGAGGGTGCTCCAGTATGGGCCCCTCTCCCCTAGTTAGGTTAAAACTCAAAAAACTCTAGCTGCAACACAAACTAGACTTTTTATGTTCTTTTCAATGTTGACTTTTTTATTATAAATCTTGATGAAAAAATTAATCATTTTGTGAAATATTGCCTTCCTAAATAATTCATTTAGACTGCTCACCTTCAAAATATTTTCATACTGATTATGACTAATATCCTCCTACACTGAACACTCTATGATGAAATGCTATTCAGTTTCACCTCTTTACTTAGAAAATGCTAAAAAAAAAATTTCCAATCTTCCTTGGCAGCCGCATCTTGAGGATAAATATGGAGAATTGAGGACAAATATGGAGAAGTTTATTTTCATTAAGAGACATTCATTGGAAAAACAAATCCTTTAACAACTCCCTTGTGTTGATCTCATACCTGGAAGTGGTAAGTGTCGCATGATGGCTCCTGTGCATGTGTTATAACCAATGTCAATTCTCGGGCCGACTTAACCAACACACTCTAAGCGCTGACTGCTTAGGTGTCCGGGCTTGTGGACCCCACTAAACTAAATTTTTCGTTCCCTATTTCAGTTTCGAGGGATTTTGTTATCGTAGCTTTTTTTTCCCTTCGTTCTCACATGAGGTGTTTTCATTTCCACCGTTAAACAAAATCTCTTAAAATGCATTATGAATGAAAGAAAGGTGAACTATGTAAAGGAAATCACATTAGCTTATTCTTTTTTTACTCCCACATTCAACGCTAGATTAAATATGGTGTAATAAACCCTTACAAATACCTCGTTGAAAGAAAAAAGAAAGCATGGATTTAGAAGCTTTTAATATTATCTAATAAAGCGCATTAATTTAACAATAAAGTATTTTTTTTATATAATAGTTGCGCAGGAGATGCCTTAAATGTAGGCTAGTTTAATTAAACCTACGAACTATGTATTACTATTATTTCTTTCATAATTTTTTTTCTTCAAATTTAAAATAATAAATTTTAAAAATGTTTTGTTAAAAAATGTTTATCTAATACGATATTTATAAACTAAAATAAATCTAAATACAATAAAAATCTAATTTTATTTTATAAACTAAAATAATTTTAAACACAATAAAATCTCTTAATTAAATGAAGTATAATAATCTCTTAAGTAAATAAAAATAATTATTATTATTACAAAATAGTTCTTAAATAAACTTTTATAGAATTTTAATATTTTAAAATATTTAGTTGTATTTCAATTTTTATATATGATCTTAGGTAAATAAAAAATTAAACAATTATTAGATAATTTTATTTTTTTTAAATATTTTTTTTTCCCTGATACTTTGTTTTACTATTATATCCATTCTTTATTTAGTTTATGATAAGTAAAAGTATGGTTATAATCTAATGGAGAATCATTATTGTTTAATATTTTTAATTTAATAAAACTAAAACATTTTTTTTTATGAATGATAAAAAAGAAAGAAAATGATATTAAATTTGAATGTTATAAATATGCCTACAATTTTAATATAGACTATAGAAATATTATATCTTCAATATATTTATAATGAAACCACTTTTTTAATTCATTATTTTAAATTTTAAATTATTTGAACACCCTTATTATACACTTTTAAAATTTATAGAACATATAATTAAAAAATGATGAAAGGAAGAATAGTAACAGGGCAGTGTAGATATATTAAGTGTCAAAAGAAAATTCCACAAGAAACTGTCGTCCAAGAGACTAGATGTTTTTATTGACAGTGCAATACGTGGAAATGAGAGCTGGTTATACGACTGAAAAAACACTTAAAAATAGGTACCACGTACATGTATTTGACATCGCTATTGATGATTTTATTCAGATGAGTTTCCCATCAGGGAGGAAGTTTATAATAATGGGCCTGTCAGCAAAATATAGAGGCACAATCAGTCTAAAAAAAATTGACCGTTGGTGTCATAATAAGTAAGTTTTACAATGTAGTTAGAGAAGATGATTCATTAGTTGAGTAGTCTAATTTCTTTTTACAATGTAGTTAGAGAAGATGATTCATTAGTTGAGTAGTCTAATTTCTTTTTTCAAAATCATGTGACAATTTTAAAATGTTCTTTGTTTTTATAGTGATTGTAGACACTTACAATTGTTCACACTTAACCATGTCAAAATTATTTATTTATATCCTCTCGTCCACCTCAAATTTTATTAGCTAGTTAAAATCAATCAATCAATTAAGTCAATCCTTTGCACATACTTAAGTGTGATTTTAATTTAATTAATCACACCCCTAATCCCATTTATCATAAAAAAATAACAATGAAATCTTCATTCATTTAATCAAGAAAATCCTCGCCCTTCATTTAGTCTATGTGACACACATGTGAGAAATTACATATCTTCATCTCCCTTCCTCATGATCTTGCACAAATGTGAGAGAAAATGCTTGTCTTTTTTTTTTCTCTTCTCGAAATGTCATCACACACATGTGAGATGACACTTATCCTCTTTTTTCTTTCCAATGTGTTCTCACTCTTGTAACAGGATACTAGTCCAAATTCTCTTTCCAAGGTGCCCTCACACATGTGTGAGAGGACACTTGTCTTGGTCCCTCTTCCCTATACATCTAGGATTCATCCTCAATTATTGGATTTAGTCAAACAAATACTAGCATTTGGTTTTTCCTCAATTCTCCCATTTTACAATCTATCAATCTAATGATTCCATTTAACATCCTCTCATTGATCCTCAATTATTGATCATGAAATCAAATCTTAACCATCCATCCTTCATCTCCTACATCTATAAATCAAACCCTCTTTAATCCATTTGTACTGAATCTTTGGATGCTAACATTATGTTTGCAAGGTTTAGAGCACTCCACATTCACTCCCATATAATCACCAATCTTGAGTATACCCACCCAAGCTAGTGTACAATATGAAAATTCTTAGGCCATTAGAGTCTACTCAGGATTTTGGGCGCAACATCTTTTTCATCCCTAACCTCTCATGGATCCTCAACTATTGATCTTGAAATCAAATCTTAACCATCCATCCTTCATCTCTTACATCTATAAATCAAACCTTCTTCAATCCATTTGCAATGAGTCTTTGGACACTTAACATCATGTTGTAGGGTTGAGGGCACTCTACATTCATTCCCACATAATCACTAATCTTGAGTATATCCACCCAAGCCAGTGTACAATAAGGAATTTCTTGGAAGGCCATTAGAGTCTACTCAGGATTTTAAGCACATCATCTTTTTCATCCTTGTGTGTATAAGAATACAAGGTTGAAGGCTTATTTCTATTATTTGTGTTTTTATTTCTATTCTTTTTCCTTATACATATTTTGACATGCTTGGTATTTTATTTGAATCCAACACATTAAAAAAATACATACTTTAGTTAGCATAGTTTTCTTAATCATTATAAATTTGTTTTATATTTTATATAGTTTCCTTTTAAAAAATAAATAAAATGAAATGATTAGTTAGTCTTTTCTTTGGATTAACTTAATGTTTAAAATTAAAAATAACAAATAAATAAGAATAATACAAAAAATAAAATTAAAAATTAAACAAAAAATAATTAAAAAAAAAATCTACAAAAATGAGGACTTCAAATTGAAAAGGATGTGGGCTCAAAAGCCAAGTGAAACCCCTTTACTATTTAAAAATATTAAAACAAAATAAACAAAATTAAAAAAACTAACAAAAAACCTAACCTAAAACTATCCCCTAGTCCTCCCCAACTCTCCCTAACCTTCCCACCTCCCATCCCCTTCCCCTCCACTTGCACACCTTGTCTCATCCCCGCCTCTCCTCATCTAACACCAACTCACTTCCCTCCTTGCATCTTATTGTCTTTTCCTCCTCCCTATGATCCCTCCTAAGGCCAGCCCATGCCTTGCTTGTGCCCGAACCATGCCCACCATGCTACCTATAGACACCTAAAATCATCTCATCATCAACTTAAAAAATATATTCTATAATTGATCAATTATTTGATTTTCACCATATTATTAATTAATTAATATTCAATTTATTTAATTAACAATTAGCTTACTACGTCAACTTCATTACTCATTTGAAATCAACTAATTTCCTCTTTTTCTATGGTTTAACTTTTAGTATTTATAAGTTTAATGGCATAGCTTTTAAGGTTATTTCATGGAGTAGACCATTGAGGAGAAGACCGTTGTGGAGAAGACTGATTGGGAGGTGGGATTGAGTAGTTTGAATTTGAACTCAATCCCTGAAAATCATGATGACTTCTAGTTTGGTCAATCTATGGATTTGGTGCTTTTTGTTGGTGTTGTTAGGAAGGATGGATCATGCGGTGTGGATGCTTTGGTGCTCTCTGTTGGCATTGTTGAGAAGGACGGAGGGTGCGGTGTGGATGTGGTCAAAGATGTGAACTCTAAGGGTAAGTTTATGGTTGAGGCTTCCAATGTAACACTCGAAAAAAAAAAAAGAATACTCACATGCTAACAAGTGTTTCCAAGAACTTTTACACATTCCAAGTGAAGTAAAAGTAAATCATGCATATAACATGAATTATCCATAAGAGCTCAAGTGCAAATACAATAATGAACTTCATTTCATGTATCAAGATGGAATACAATACATTCATGTCAATATTACAACATTAATCTTATATCAATACATCTATTTCAATGTTACATCAATGAGCTTCCATCAATACATTTTTTTCAATGTTACATCAAGAACCTTCACCAATACATATATTTCAATGTTAAATCAATAAATTTCAAAGTAAAGTTACATTTACAAATGGGCTATGTAAGCCATACAAAGTAATACATGAGTACATTCATAGCATAAAGATACTTTGATCCTCAACTGCCTTGACACCACTAGCCTTCTTGCAAGCTAAGGCCAAAAGTGTGATTAAGGCGCCTTTTTTGCCCAACCACGAAGTATATGACTTCCCCAGGTTCTTTCTAACTCGAAGAAAACCTTGGCCTTGCACAAGGAGCCTAGCAACCCAGAACAATAAAGTAGGAGGGAATTCTCGATGCATGTTTGATGCCTATATGCCTTCCTATACTAGAAAAATATATTTCTTGCATGTGGGATGTGGCAGAGACATAAAAATTCTAGGTTTTTTAATTAATCCATCTATTTCAATGGTGCATTTGTTTGGCCAAGCATTAAAACATAAATGGTAGTTTATGAAAAGGCTAAACTACCGTCTTTGTGAGCCCATGTTTGACATCCTATCTCAGAAGTTTCTCATAAAGAAAATAAATAATGCATTTTCCACATATAATTTCATTCAGTTTAACAATATTTACTCATACAAGCATTCTATCATAAAACATATCTCATTGCCAAGTTCTTAAATTGATATGCATAAGTACAATAATTTATGATATACAACTCACAAATGATTTTACAATTTCACTATGCATTCCATTCTTCAAATTAATTATTCTTCAATGAATAAAAGCAAGTTTATGCAATATGCTCATTTCCATGTACATGCAAGATATCCCACATTCTATCTCCAATTGAAAGATTTAATCTTATAAACAAATTGTTGTAAATTGAAATAAAAACACACTCCAATCAAAACTTTGTATACTTTAGAGAATTGTAGTTTTCCCTTATTCCTATGGTAATGTACACACATGTATCTATTTATATATTCAAATATTTATATATATGAATTCTTTATACTGAAGTTCAGAAATAAATCATTCCTAACACCAAAAATTTACCAGCTACCCACTCCTAATTTCAGAACTTGTTTAATCCCCAATAAGAACAATGTTTAATTATTCATTTAGATATTCATATCTAAAATAAAATGCGATATATATATATATATATATATATATATATATATATATATATATATATATATATATATATATATATATATATATATATATATATATATATATATATATATATATATATATATAAACTCATAATTTATCAGTACAAGAACAAAATATAGTTTCAGCTAGTTAATCATTTTACATCAGAAAATTACCAAACACATACAAGGATAAATATTGGCTCATAATTTAATATATATATCAAATTGTATATGATTATATACATACACACACAGATATATATATGTGGATTTGTTTGAAATTACATCTCTGTACAGCTTACATGTTGTTCACAAATCTTCAAAGAATCACATAGGAATCAAATGAGAGCAAAGGGAAATTTAAAAGTATAAAACATATGAGATAAAGGCTGACGCCTCCACTGGGGGGAGGCATTGCCTGTGGAGGGCAGCACGCGGCCTGTGGAGGGTGATGCCCCCCACAACGTAGGCCTTCCCCATTGGGGAGGGCTCGGCTGGGGGTTAAAGCCCCATAGAGAACTTAAGTCAAACTTAAATAAGCACATCATTCAGTTAACCTAATTCTGCAAATCTTGAACTTCAACAGATACGATGAATTCAATGCTCTGTAATTTAATTTCTTCCAAGACATATACATATTATATATATATATAAATATATATTTATAATTACACAACCCAGTGTATATATATATATATATATATATATATATATATATATATATAATACTACCACTATCTGAAACAAGATTTAATCTAAGAATCATACAAAAAACTTCAATCTGGACATAAAATATTCAATAAAAAGAGGTTGCAAAAATTATATGTAAATATATAAATGATTGGGAAGCTTGTACAGATTTCACAGTCATTCCAGTAAATTTTGCACAACAAGCACTTCAAATACAAAGATTTTATACAGTAGTTTTCAAGAATGAATTCAATCTTTCCACAATACAACCATCTTTCACACACTTTGAAAATTAAATGCATTGGAAGAGATTTAAAAACCTAGAAAAATTACCTTCAGTTGAGACTCCTTTCTTCTTCTTCTTCTCTCGTCCTTTTCTCCCTTCGAATTTGATTTCTGAAGAATCTTCCTCTTATTTTCTTTTCTTTTCTCCTGTATTCTTCTTCTTATTTCCACTATTTCTATTCTACTGAAATCTAAAACATCTATTGGTAGCCATTTTCAGTTATACTTGCAGAGCAATTCAAGAAGAATATCAAACAGTTGTGTTTTCTCCTTATTAATTTCCTCTTTTTAAAGATTTTCACTTCCATTCCCGAAACCTAATCTTGAAAAGAATAAATATTAAAAAAAAAATTGTTTCCATGCATGTTATTTTCTTGATAAATAATAAAAATAATTTCTATTTTAGTTACAACTAAATACTTATCTTTCGTAAATAGTTAGAAAATACTATTTCTAAATTACAAAAGAAAATATTTACCCTTAATGAACAATAAATAAATATCATTTAATTACAAGATAAATATTTATTCTAAAGTTCAATAACATTCGATTGAAAATAAAATAATTATTCAAGTTAACCATGCATAATCATTTACTTATAGATCAAAATCTATAATTGAATTATAATTAAAATAAATTCTTTTGTTTTATTATGTTTTTATTTCTTTATTTATTTAATTTGACTAAACATTATAAAATTGCAATAATAAAACAATCAAGCTAATTTAATTCTAAATGCATCTACACGATTCTAGGTGCTTGTGTGCGATCGAGAGGACCATTCCTGCTTTACCCTGTCAAGAAGCTAACCTCCTCTCCTTAATCACACCCTTGGTCTTCGACAACCTGCAACTCAAGTACACTCAGGCACCCATTAATAGATTAGTATATGGATAAAATCCAAATCAAGGCAATACAATGCATTAATTCAAATATTACTATTTTATTTTGCTTCAATTTCAAAGTTAACCATATTCAACACTTTTCAATTTTTCAAAATTAAAGCAAACACCTTCATGTTTCATCACACCAAAGATACCATAGTATTCATTATTTACTCTACCACACACATCCAATCATATGTCAAATCCACACAAAACCAAAAGCAAGAAGCATCAGAGTTCGAGACGTGACATCCAAGGAATCTTGTGTTGGTTGTCCATCAACATAGGCGCTTTCAAAGGACCTTGGTGGTCATGTGGCTTTTGGTGATATTGTGCAAGCCCCAACTATGGAATCATCTACGACTAATCCAATAAATCCCTGGATTGAACATGTTCTGATGGGAATTAGCCAACCGGTGGGGCAGTCATCTTTACTCAAGCAGAGATGGGCTGACCTTTTCTCCTCAAAGCTTAAAGGTAAAGGCATTGTGTCTAAATCAATGTCTTTTTCTAACGTTGAAGGTGGTTTTTCCTTATCCATTTTAGACTATCTTGTGGACAAAAATATAGCTAGCATGGAATTTTTTCTAGTAGACAAGTTTCTAGGTCCTAGACCTAACATTGAGGAGGTTCGCACTTGGGTTCATAAGAAGTGGGCTCTGAAAGGTCAAATTGAGGTTTCAACTATGGCTAAACAATTTTTTTCCTTTTCCTTTTTCCTCTGATGAAGACCTAAGAGCGGTTTTTACAAAAGGATCATGGACTTTTAGGCGTCTTACCTTGGTGTTATATCCCTAGGAACCTGGGATGGATATCTCTAAGTGCCTCTTTCATTCAACCCTAGTGTGGGTGAAACTGTCGAACCTGACTTTGGAATATTGGGATGAAGAAGTGTTTAAGGTGGTGGCTAACTCATTTGGGCGGCTAGTTTCTATTGACGAGGCCACTCTCTCTAGAAGGTGTCTAGTTGCAACAAGATTTTGTGTTATGATTGACCAAGATGTTGTGATGCCTAAACTTTTTCACCTCAACTCAAAGGTGGGCTACTGGAAGCAACAAATTTTCTTTGAAAATTTTCTGTTTGCTTGCTTCAAATGCAAAAAAGTGGGTCACTTGGCTAAGGACTGCCCTGCTAAGGTGGTTCCGCCCAAGGTTCCGCAAACTAAAGTTTGGAATGTTAAAAAGGCTAAGGGGACTTCGGCTTCCCTAGAGCAGGATGAGTCAGTAGCTGGCAAAGCCATGGAGGGTGAAGCTAATATTGAGGATCACTTGGTCCCTCATCCTGAGGGTGACAAAGATATTAAGAAGTCTATGGACGAGGTTGTTGGCCAGTCTATGGACCAGGATGTGGATCATGTTTCAGATACTTTGTGCTCCCATAAACATACTATTCTGGAGCCTATTGTCACCCCATCTTCTCCCATAGATCGTGCATCTGGGCTTATGCATGGAGAGGGCGCTTTGGTGGTTGCAAATACAGGGAGTAAGGATGAAGAAGGTTATATTCCAATGAGGGGAAGAAAGAATAAGTCCTCTGCTTCTCCTCCCCCTCAACCCCACAAAGGTGTTACCACAAGAAGGAGAAAAGTGGACTGTGGGTCCGAATAGAGGGGTTAGGGGAGACTTTCTCTACAGAAAAGCAGGGAGAGGGATTGCAAGCGGGATATTACATAAGGGGTTTAGAAAACCCTCTTTGAATTGTTCTCTAAGAGCACCCCCTCCTCGTGTAAATGAATATTATTTCTTGGAATATCAGGGGGTTGAATAACGTGCACAAGCAGGACCTCCTGAAGAACTTGATCTTGGACCATAAGCTGGACATTTTGCTAATTCAAGAAATGAAAATGCAAATTGATAAGTTGGAAGCTTTAAAGAATTTCTTCTTTAAGGATTGTGGCTTTCATGGGGTTAGCTTTGAGGGAGCTTCAAGCGGCATTGTTACCTTTTGGAATGTTAGGCTGATTAAAGGTATCCCGATTGCGGATGGTTTTAACCATGTGGAGATGAAGTTTATTTTGATTAGCGAGTCTTACTCTTGGGTTATCTCCAATGTGTATGCTCCTAATATAAAGAGGGCTAGGAAAAAATTGTGGGATGACCTTGGGTGTCTTCAGACTAATTTTTTGGATAGCCCTTTGTTGGTTATGGGAGACTTCAACACTCCCCTTTGTGATAATGAGAAAGTGGGTGGATCGTAGGCCGATCCTGATAGCTGTCTAGATTTGAGAATGTTTATTGATGAAAATTCTCTTATTGATGTGAAGATGACAAAGGCCAAGTTTACTTGGTCCAACAAGCATGTCAATGCTGAAAATATTCAGGTCAAGCTAGACAAAGCCCTGACGTTGACTTCGTGGTTTGTGGATTTTTCTTATTCCCTATCCATGATTACAAGATGTGGGTCAGACCACTTCCCTATCTCTTTTGTGGTCGATAGGATTGGGGGTAAGAAACGCTTTCCTTTTCAGTTTGAAGCTATGTGGTTGAGGGATCCTAGGTTTATGGATTGTATTAAGAAATGGTGGCAAGTGAATATTGATGGCAGCGTGATGTTCAAAGTAGCCAAGAAGTTGACTTTTGTGAAGAGAAATCTTAAGAAATGGAATAGAGAGTCATTTGGTCATATTTTTCACTCTAAGAATTTTATTGTTCAAAGGTTGGATAGTGTTTAGGAAGTCATTCAATCAAAGGGTTTATCGAAGGATCTCCAATTGTAGGAGGATGGTCTTCTTGCTTAGCTTCATGACATTGTTGCAAAAGAGGAAGATTTTTGGAGGCAGAGATTTCGTGCAATTTGGTTAAAGTCTAGGGACCACAACTCCAAGTTCATTCACCTTGCTACCCTTAGGCACAAGTCGTCCAATAGGATCTCCTTTGTCATGGCTGATGGTATGTTGTTGGAGGATGAGGAGGCTATTAGGAGAGTGGCTACTAATTTCTTTGAGCATTTGCTTAGGGATGATCTTGTGTGGGACCAAAATAGTGTGGAGGCTTTATTGGAAGTTATCCCCCATCTGGTTTCGGAGAACCTGAAGAGGGAGCTTATTGCCATCCCCTCTGCTTTGGAAATCAAGGATGCAATTTTTTGTTTTGAAGGGAATATGGCCCCTAGGCCTAATGGCCTTCCTTTTCTATTCTTCCAGTTGTGCTAGGAGATTGTAGCGGAAGATTTGATTAATGCCACTAAGGAACTCTTTGGATCTAGAAGATTACTTAGAGAGTTGAATGTGACTTTCATTGTCTTGATCCCCAAGTGTGTTGATGCTAATAGCTTTGGTGAGTACCGACTGATCAGTCTCTATAACTCCATCTATAAAAAATTTTTGAAGGTGCTCGCCACTAGATTGTAAAAGTGTCTAATCTAATCTCAAAACATCAAAGTGGATTTGTTAAGGGACGTTAGATCTTGGACTCTATAATAAGTGTCCATGAAATTGCTCATTATCTTAATGCTAACAAGAGATCGGGCTTCTTCCTAAAACTAGATCTTCTCAAGGCATACGATAGGGTAAACTAGAGGTTCTTGATTGTAGTTTTGGAACGCTTTGGATTCTGTCAAAATTTTCTTCAACTTGTTGAACAACTCATCTCAAATCCTTCTTTTGCTATGCTAGTGAATGGTTCTCCTTCTCCTTTTTTCTAGATTTTGTGTGGCTTCAGGCAAGGAGATCCTATTTCTTCACTGCTATTCGTCTTGATGGCAGAGGCTCTCGACATAAATATCCAGAAGGATCTTTCGACCAGGTCACTGAAGGGTCTTTCCCCCTCTTCCAGATGTGAGTCTGTTACTCATCAACAATTTGTCGATGACACTATACTGATGGGTGAATCCTTTGTTCATGAAGTCGGAATCATGAAGGGGTTGATTGAAGCTTACGAGAAGGCTTATGGACAATGTATTAATCTTCCTAAGAATCAAATTTTCTTCCTTAACACCCCCAAAGATCTGCAATTAAAGTTTTCCAAGATTCTTTCGTGCAATAGGGGTGAGCTCCCATCTACCTACCTAGGGCTTCCTTTGTGTATTTCCAAGACTCCAAAATCTTTCTAGCTAGGTCTATTGGACAAGTTCAATAGAAACCTAGCAGGCTGGAAAGGGGTGCTTCTCAGTTAGGTGGGGAAGGTACAACTCATTTCCTCCACTCTTTAGAATTTTCCTCTATATGCAATGATTCTTTTTAGAATCCCAGTCAAATTTGAGGAGAAAATGGAATAGATCATGAGAAGATTTTTGTGGTCGGGTGTTGAATCCAAAGCTAGAATTCCTCTTGTGGGTTGGGATTTGGTTTGCAATCCAAATAAATGGGGTGGTCTTGGCATCAAAAACTTAAAAGCATTCAATAAGGCATTGTTGTCGAAGAATGTTTTGAGGCTCCTCAATGGGGAAGCTCGTTGGGCCCATCTAGCTAGAAACAAATATTTTCATGGCTTTGGGAGAACCTAGAATATGCTAACTTCTGATGATATCCCTTCCGGTTTTTGTTTTTGGAGAAATATCATACCTTGTAGGGACTTGATTGCTAATGGTGTCAGGTGCCTGTTGGGTGATGGTACCAAAATTCTTTTTTGGGAGGATGCTTGGTGTGATTTTAAACATTTAATCAATTTCCCCTGGGCCCCTCCTATTGTTCCTATTTGCAAATGTCTCTTTGGCATTAGGGTGGCTAACTATTTTCAAAATGGGGAGTGGAAGAATTTCCAGGATTGGGACTCGTCGTTGAAGGTTTTAAGGATTTCTTGTGCAATGTTTGTATCCCCATTTTTCCTAGACCGAATAGGGTTGTTTGGGCTCCTTGTGTTAATGGTAAATTTTATGTGGCATCTGCTTTTGTTAATTCATTGAAAAAGCCTAATTCTTTTCCTTTTTAGGGGAAATTATGGAACAAGATGTTGATCCCCAAGGTGAATGTATTATTTTGGCTGCTCATGCAAGATAAAGTTTTAACATAGGATAATCTATGTAAAAGGGGATTTGCAATTCCAAATAGATGTGTTCTTTGTGAAGCTGATGCTAAGAGTGCTTTCCATATCTTCCTTGGGTGTGAATTTTCCTCTCTTCTATGGAGTAAATTTCTTGGTCTATGGAATCTAGATTGGGTTTTCCCAGAATCCCTTGGTAATTTTGTTGACCAGTGGAAGTGTCCCCCCACCTCCTCTACTCTTCAATGGCTTTGGGATCTTATGGCCTCACATATTGTGTGGGGAATATGGAAAGAACACAACAACAAAATCTTTTGTGACTCTAGACTCAAAGTTAGTAGTCTTTTCATCAAGATTCGTTGGACGATCTTGGAGAATTTCGCTCTCATTGGGTATGAGTCACCTCATTGTGCCCCTTTTGCTTGCTTGGTTGGGTATGACTTATTGGTGATTTCTAATTGGAAGATCCCCTTTGTTCCTTCTAAGATCTCTAAGTCCGGCTTAAGTGCTAGATTGAGCACTAAGTGGAGGTCAGCGCCTTCAAGGTGGGTTAAAAGTTAATTTTGATGGGGCAGCTAAGGGTAACCCTAGGCCTGCAGGTTGTGGGGGGGTGTTGAGGATTGAGGATGGTAGGCTCTTAGGTGTGGTGGCACTCCCATTGGGAAATCAAACAAATCACTATGCTGAGGCGAAAGCTGTGTTTATAAGCATTAAATATGTTGTGGACAGGGGCTACTCTAAAATATGGGTAGAAGGTGACTCTTTAAACATCATCAATTATCTACGTGGCACCCATAAGCCCAACTGAAATGTTGATCAATTAATAAAGGATATTATAATCATGTTATATTCTTGTGAAGAGATCTGCGTATCTCACATTTTTCGAGAAGGTAATGTATTGGTGGATTTTTTTTCAATGAGGCTGTCAGGTTGAATGAGTATCATGTGTGGGGGGAAGGCTCTCTCCTTCTCGAGAAAGCTAGGGTCTTAATGAGAAATGATGGTTTTGGCTTAGCCTATGCAGTGTTGTCATTTAATCTTTAGTACCAATTCCTGACTCACACGCTTTGTAGGTTTTGTTTGGCTTGTTGGCTTGTTGGCTATCAAACGAGTGGTAATTGCAAGGGTTTTCTACTTCTAGTTTTTGAGGAAATGGGAGGTGACAGGAGCATAATTGAGCCGCATTCTTATGTGAGCCTGAGGAAGAAGAAGAAAATTTGGAGGATTCTCTAGCATGGGAATTTTACGTTGTTCTTAGAAAGATTGCATGGGCATGACCTGAATGCTTTAGCGGAGTTTGTTTCTTGTTAGCATAACCGCAAACTTCAGATAAAGGGCATGGTAGTTGACATCAATGAGGATTTGATTGCTACTGTGACTGGGTTGCCAATGGTTGGTCATAAGTTCTATAAGGATAAGAAGAGTAATGAGGAAGCAATGACTCGATTCTTCAAATATGATGAACGGAAAAAACTTATCAAAATGGAAAGTTGGGGCTATGAGTGAAAGTCTCTCAAGAAGGTTTGGGCGAATATTACGGAGGTGATAATGCGGTATGTTGCTTTGGAAGGAAAGTTCACTGCAATCCTTGGCCATCATTTTACTCTTTTAAACCATTTTAGACATGGGTTGTTCATTTCCTTTCCATTTTTTCTATTGTCCTCCATGGAGGTCTCTGTTTATGCTCACTTAAAAAATAGGAGGGCTTCGGTCCTCCATGAGGGTCTCATTCTTTTAATCATGGAGCATGTTAAAGCCCTTGTCGCTACCCCTACAATTAAGGGTAAGGAGAAGATTTTGAGTAAAGCTTCTGGCTCTTCTAGCCCGGATACCAACATTGCTAAGGAAGAGGAGTGGAATGAAGAGGACAAGGATGGGTCCCAAGCCCTTGTGGCTACCTCCTCGAAAAAGAGGAAGAAGGGTAACCTTAAAAGCAACCGAGTAGCTAAGCACCTTATTTTGAATGAGTTAGATTCCCAATATGATAGTGAGGATACGAAGGCAGGCTTTGGCGATTCCACACCCAAGAATGAAGATTTGAACGTTGGCTAGGGAGACACTGAGGTTGGTGGTAAAGAAGAGGGACTAGAGGAGAATGTGATGACAACAGAGGCTAAGGATAAGCTGAGAAGGGTTTCCAAACGCATTGCCAAGTTGAAGAACCAGGCCTCAAAAGATATGGCTAAGGACACCACAGTGCTCTATGAGGAGAAGACTTCTATAGAGAAGGCGGTGGAAATCAATGACTCCTTGGTTTGTAGCTCTCCCAATGTGGTTCTGGAGGGGGGGAATAAGGTTTAGGAGGAGGATGTTGAGCAAAAGCATACGAAGTCGGAGCCTCTAAAGGTAAATCCCCTTTCTAAGGACTTTTCCTATCTCAATGATGATTCCACCTCTATGTTTGAGCTTCTTAACATGGCAAGGGCAAGGGCCACTAGCACTTTCAAATTAGCAAAATGGACTCTTCAGGAGTTTAATAAGGTAAACATTAAAATAAGGGGTTTGAAGCATAATTTGAAGAATATTCTAAAAGGCTCGACTTTGGATATTCTAATTGACAAAATTGTGGATTTTGAGGGTTCATACCATGATTTCAAATCCCTGTGTGAAGAGTGCTTGGCTAGTTTAGAAGCCAAGATATTGGATACTAATGCGGATATAAAGAAGCTTCTCTATGCTTGTCACATTTCAATGAAGAATAGTGCACTCTTTGGAAGTTTTTGTTTCATAAAATTAGTGAGCTTAGGGTGGACCAACTATATTTTTTTGAGTTAATGGAGAAGGAACACTCGGCCAAAGGTAAAGGGAAAAAAGGTGTGAAAGATGATAGTAAAGGCCATGTTGCTAGAGGGTCAGCTGACTGGAAGAAGTCCTTAGAAGCAAAGAAAAAGGAGTTGCTGGACATGATTGAAATGCATAGTATCCAAGAGCTTGAGGTGGCCAACACCTTAAGCAGTATGAAATAGTGTCCTGTTTGTCTATTTGTTTATTTTTTGTGTGTTTTTTTGTTGTTGTGTCTCAGTTTCTTTCCTGTTGTTTTGTCGTTTTGTTGTTGTTGAATGCTATTGATAGTTTACTCTTTTATCTTTTGAGCATCATTTTGTATCTTTTTATGTTTTGGGTTTTGGGTTGCTACTAGTGTTTTACCATAGTATCTCTTTAGCAACATTTTGTATCATAAGTTGTAAAGGGTTTTGGGTCCCTTCAAAACCTGTTTTCCCCTTATAATAAAAACTTTTGGTATTTATAAATACCTAATCTTTATTTACTTAGACCATTTCATATCCCATCCAAAAATTAATTAAATTTCTATATATATTGAATTCACTATTTTGTCCAATTTTAATTAGTCATTTAATCAATCAATTAAACCTAGTCCTAATTATTTGCACATGCTTGACCAATGATTAGTCAAGGCTTATTTGGCTATTTCCCTATGTAGACCCACTTGACATGATGTGTACATTTTGTCATAAATTAGGGCATGGGAAAATCTTCTATTCTTCCAAACCCTTATTGTTTAGTTCCTCCTGGGAGTACTTGAGACATGAGACTTGCTTAATTTTAATTTCACACATGTACTTGAGGCATGGAAAGACTCCAAAAGTCCATTTTTGGAGATACTTCCAATGTACCTCAAGATCGTCACATTCACCTTTTCGAAAAATGTATCTCCCGCCATTTATCCTCCATCCTCAACAATCCAAGTGTGCCATTTTTTATCTCCCCATCCTCCAAGGTGTCTCATGCAATATGAGCCCTTGATATTCATATTCAATCCCCATCCTCCATCACTTGGACCTAGATTCTATAAATTGCTCGAGCCCTGTCAACATTTCATAAGTAACTATTTGAATGTAATGTTATGATGTTGCCTTAAGCACTTGCCATATGAAAATAAATTTATCATTTAATCAAGTCTTTAGGCACATCCACCTCATGTTGGTGTAACAAGGAGACATAGCCAAGGTACAATCAAATGATTTTATTTTGTTTTTTATCTTCTTAAGCCTTAACTTGAGTGTTGCATTTGATGGTAAATTGAGTGGTTTAAAATAGTTTATATTGTTCTTTTATCTTCACTTTTTTATGCACACATCTTTAGCACACCTGATGGGATACACATCCCTATTACTAATCCATTTTGTGTGTTTTTAAGTGTTTTCCAATTGTAAGTTACAATTTAGTGTCTGTGTCACATTTTGTAGTAGTTTCATCAGACACATTATCTAACACATTTTCATTAATTTTTAGCCATTAAAATTTACATTTTTTTTTTAGGAAATTGGTTTTACAAGGTGTCATAATACTCAATTGAACTCACTTTTTTTTTCTTTGTAGGACTAATAAGTTGTTTTCACAGGTTCTTATCGCCTTTGACATTGTCAACATAAAACGACGTATTTGTTCATGTTTCAATGATACGTTACATAACATGATGTATGCATTTTACACTTCAAATCAATTTTTTTTACCGTTTTCCCTAAATTCTAACTCTTATTGTAAAAAAATATTATATGATTTTAACATATACACAATGTTTCTAGGTATATACATAGTTGGATTTGATATATATATATGTACAATTATTTTGATAGACACAAGAATTTTATAATGAAAAATATCCTGAAGTCATTCCAAACCACCTATAATTTTCCCAAAACACTAATTATAATTCCCAAGCCACACCTTTCTAACCCAATATTGGGGGTTTATAGCCTAAACTGCCAATTATAATGCCCAAACCACACCTTTCTAACCCAATATTGTGGGTTTATAGCCTAAACCACCAGTTCATAGCTAATACCACACCTTTCTAACATAATACTATGGATTTATAGTTAAACACATTGATTCATATAAAAATAACAAACATATTATAGTTAAAGTGCCATTCCATAGCCAAATACCACAAATTTACAATTAAAACCACTGATTCATAGCTAAAAACCACAAGTTTTTTTTTTGGTTAAAAACCACCATTTTCATTAACAATCACCACATATAACTTGAAACCATTGGTATTTTTGTTAAAAATTACCCTTTTGTGAACTTCTACTATAAAGCCTACATATAAAACAACCCAAAGGTCAAGGTGGTGTGCTTTGACTGAGTAGGATGTCACAAATTCTCACATTAGGTGTTTACATACAAATGCTCAATGAAGAACAACAAAAGTTGTAGATGCAAGAATTTCAAGATAGAAATGAAATGAGATGAAAGTAAGGGAAGTGGAATAAGATGTAAAATAGAAATAAATTTAGATATTAAAAATTTAAAGAGAGATAAAGAAGTAGAAAGTTATATATGAAAATCCTATGTTACATAGGGAGAAGGAGGTTCAAAAGGAGTAGAAAAATATTGAATAACTAAAAATGACTAAAATGATAGTTGATCAAGCACAAAGTTTTAAGTTCATTATCAAACTTCTCTACCTCTCCAACGTCTAATTCTAATGGATATATTTGATATTTGAATTCCCACTTTGGCAACTCTAAGCAACTTACAAGTAAAGTGTAACCCTACCACCTCAAATGAGTTACAAGTAAAGTAGTAAGTGTCGCACGATGGCTCCTGTGCACGTGTTATAATCAACGTCAATTCTCTTGCATGATTTGCATGAAAAAAAGCATTATCTTTTTGATATGACAACCCAAGCTCTCAAAACCCAATGCATTTTCTACGGTTCAGCTCCCAAAATATAACAGAATCTGCAGAATGACTTGTAACTTACGTTTATCATAACTATAACTTAAATGGCTGAGATCTCAAACCCAGATGCTGCTGCTGATCTTTTCTTGAAGCCACCCACAATCATACAGAATTAAAAAGGATGTGACAGGGCAGTGTAGATGTATAAGTGTTTGAAAATATTATAACAGACTTCCTGCAGCTCAATCCCATTAAACTGAGAACTCCAAATTCTACAAGTAACTGTCGTCCAAGAGACTCCCAACCATTAACTGTACCTCTTACATCTTTTTATCAAGAGTGCAATACGTGGAAATGAGAGCTGGTCATATGACTTGAAAAAGCACTTAAACTGAGTACCAGCATTTGTATTTGACATCTTATTAATGGTCTTTAGTCAATATTTTTTTTGGAGTTGATCATTTAGATTTTATTATTATCAACATTCAATATCTCTTGTTTTTATATTCTTGATGATGGATTATGGAATGTGATTCTAAATGTTGGTAATAAAATCTAATTAACCCCCGTGAAAAGAATTTTAATCAAACTTGGAATTTTTACAATTGTTGCAAGGCAGGTATTCCAAACAGTTGGCATACCTGTTAGTCTGAAATAATCTTCATCTTGTTTTGAAATGATATTATAAACTAACACCATAATTTTCACTTTCTCATGCTCATGGTAGTTATAAATTCATTTTTATAAAATTCATGGCACCAAAAATATCACAAAAATATTATTTATATATAACTTTATTTTACTGTTGCAATATTGCAATCACAGAATTTTACCAACAACCAAACAAAATATTCAACATTAAATTACCAAATGCTGGCCTTTAATGAAGAATTGTCAACTTATATGACTACATGATGCCAACAACCAATTAATGCATGGTCGGATAATCAATATTATTGAAGCTTAATAATAGACATTGTACACTGACTACAGCGGTTCCTTCAATAAGTCCATCTTGTGGTCAAATATAAACATGGTGTGACAAACAAGGTTGATATGTTGTCTAGACCATTGTTTAGAAACTCAGCAAGTACTCACTTGAAGATTTTGCTTGTGAGTAAACACACGAAAAACTCGACACGAGTTTTAGCATAAATTGTGGTGGTTTTCTAGGGAAAAACACCAAAAAATCAAACCTTCTCGCCAGAAATTGTGTTGCAAAAAAAGTAAAACTCACATAGCATTTTTAGTTAAAATGGGATGTGATTTTCTTGCTTTCATTTTTTTGGGGACAACTAATCAACAACTGTAAAGCCTGTCCCAAAACTGAAATTAACTCCATTTCATTAATCAAAGTTAAAAAATCAGACTTAGTCTTCAATTCTTTCCTATGTGAATTTATCAAAGTGAAATGAGCACAGAAAATGACTTTTGACAAAGTTTAAAACCTTACTATGTTTCAAATTGTCTATATATTTTGCTCTTACTCAAACTCAATCCATTTAAGGTCATTTGAGATTCTTTAAAATGCCCAAAGAATCTTGTCACTATGACATAGAGCTGATATGACAAGCCCAACGCATGGTTTCATATACATTTCATCATGGCTCTTATACCTTCACATCATGGTCCTGCCTACTCTATGATCCTACACTATACATGAATGCTTCCCAATGATGAGCTTTTCAAATACAAAAGGTCAGATGCTTCCAATTTTTTCTCTTTAGGTTCTAAGGAATAAAAAACATAGAGTTATTCACACAAAGGTACACATAGGACGTTTTCAGAAAAAGATATGTGGTGCATCTAAATTCTGAATACAAAGATTATAAATATCCAAAAACTTTACATGATATTCTGTTTGAGTGTTAAAAATCTAAAATGTTCAAGATAAATAATTTTAAAATTTCACAAGTTAAAAAGAATCAAGAGTATTTATTTTTAATTAAAACTAGTTTTATGGATGTACCAGAGATGTAGGGAGACTTCAAAAGGTGCATTGAAGATGCTTGGAATATGAAAGATGGATATTCAAACTTGTAGTTCACATGTATTGAAACTTTGAACTCTTTTTCTTTTGTCTATGAAGTATCTTGAACTCTAATTTTGACATATATATATATATATATATATATATATATATATATATAGATAATCAATAAGGACCATAAATTCAGTAATATATTCTCCAAGTTATTGTGGAGTTTTTCCCCAAGTTTTTTCCAAGCCCCAAATTTTTAAAAATTTTGGGTCTGCCAAGTCCAAGTTTTTAAACCACCATCTAGAGTCTAGACCATCTATCTTATCTGAGGTAAGTAGCTTATCCAAGCAAGAGCCTTTTTGTGGTGAAATGTATGCAGAGAACTATGAGCATGATGCAGATTTCAACTAGGTATATCAAATTGTATGCAACAAAACACATGTTAGGTTTGATCCTTATCAAGACTACTACCTACAAGAAGAATTCCTACACAAAGCAAGTAAACTTTGCACACCAAAAGGGCATAGGATTTTACTGATGCAAGAGGCACATACATCATGTATAGCTAGACATTTTGGAGTGAATAAGACTATAAGTAATCTCCAATGTTGCTTTTATTGGCCATGTTTAACATCTTCTGTTCCAAAGTTTGTACAATGTTGTCAATTGTGCAATGTGAGTAAGCCCAACAATTGAAAGTTGGGGGTATACCAGCCATTGCTCATGCCTAAAAGGCCCTGGGATTTGTTGGAGGTCTTCTTAAGACTAAGCAAGGCAATGATTACATTTTTACTATTGTGGACCATTTCAACAAACTTAGTGGGCTGATTGATTAAAAAAAAAGGGTAATGGGGAGTAATGTAGCTGAGCCCTTTTTTTTTATAGAGGGTAAAAGGTGGGTATTGAAAGAACCCCAAAACCTTATACAAAGCCAATGTGAAATATATCAATGAAGACCACAATGCAGCAACATACAGTATACAACCCAAGGGCTGAAAACAACCTACAACACATATCACAACCTAGGAAGGGCATGAACAATAGAAGATCAACTGACTCAAGGTAGTTTGAAACCAAACCATTCCAAAGAGCTTTTCTTCAATCATATGTGGATATATTTTGGTATCCTGCAAAACATCATATCTGATCAAGATTTGATGTACTTGAACAAATTTTGGTGCATGTTGTGTAATGTCCCCTTCCTAGGCAGTACTGTTATGTCTGAGGTTAGCCTATCATTCAGATCCTCGTAGGTTGGCAGAAGTGTTTAGAGGATCACTTGAGGCAGTTATCTAGCGTTTGGGAACATCACTCCAGCAGTTGATTCAGGTTTGGGCTTTTGCAGACATTTACAGAGTGATTTAGAGGTACTTACTATTTATAGTAAGTCAGGCAGGCAAGAGTTGCTATTTTTGGCAGGGCACCTGATTCAGTTGGTCAGCTCAGTATCGACCCAGTTTGATGATTTGTTGAGCAAACAGGGATTATTAGAGCATTTAATAATAATTAAAGAAATTATTAATTTGACTTTATAATATAAAGTCATTTTAATGAAATATTAAAGTTATTATTAAAATGGAAAATTATAAAGTATTTTTAATACTTTATAATGAAGGGGAAAATTTAATATTAAATGAGTTTAATATTCATTAAATAAAAGGACGCCATTTATTAAATATTGGCCTAAGTATTGCAAAAAGGGCGAATTATTTATTATTAAATGTAATTGAGCTGATTTTTGAGAAGGGTCGACTTTTTGAGAGAGGTTATATATTTCCTCAAGGCAAATCAAACTCATTATGTTGATTATTCTAATTTGTTATTATTTCTCTCTAAGAGCATTGGGGTTTGAGAAACAAGGGTTTCTGCAGATCAGTGGTTTTGAAGAATGTTCCCTCTTCAAAATCAGGCATACTGAGACTGTGTAATACCAGTTGAAGATTGTCAACAGGGTAACTTCATTCAGAGGTTGCATTTGTATTTACTGAGGTAGTTTTCAAAAAGGGTTTAACAGAGATCATTCATCTGAGCAATAAGGTGACTTATCTATTCTTTATTCAGTGATCTGGCATATTCAAGGGGTCGTACTTTCATTAATACTGTTGTCAGGCCGTACTATACTTGCTGAGAGGCGTGTGAAGTGAATAAGGAAAAACTCCTTGGTTCTTGGGTTCCTTCTACTTCCAGCTTGGTCGCCTTGCTTCTTTGAGGTGTTTGGTGTGATCTTGGACTGGGAGACTGGAGTATTCTTGCTATCCAGATGACTTACAGCTATGCACCTTGCTGCAATTTATAATCAGGTTTTTAATCAAGTTTGCAGTTGATTTTTATATTGCACGTACTGCCTTTTATACTGTAATAGTTCGATTCAATGGAAGAAGGCTTTCTCTTTACCAAATCAAAGAATTATTATTGAATCTATTTTTCTACGAATTTTACTGTATTTATTTAAAAATCGCATTTCCTTTCATTTATTCAAAACCCTCAAAAAATCAAAAATTGAAAAACAAACAAAAACACATTTTTAGTCAGAGGATTTGGGTTGAGAGACACCTAGTCTCCTACAGTGGTATCAAAGCACAGTTTTCCTGCCATCCTGTGCTTTTGCAGTTGCTTTTCAGTCAGATGTGTGCTTTTTCGATGCTTTTTCATGAGTAGAGATATCATTTTCTACAGTAAGGGTAGAGGAACAGGCAAAGTTGAGGATTGGATAGGTCCACCTATTCCTGAAGGTGAGACAGTATCAAGGGTTTTGGGTATTCATAGATCCAGTTCCAATAGCAGTGAGAACAGTGTCACAACACTGATGGCAGATCGTGAGATTCCTGCAGAGATGCATAGGGATCCAGGGAAAGAGCATGCCAAAGGTGATATTACTAATGAGGAGTTCAGACGCAGGCATGATAATATGATGGACATGATGTCCCAGTTGATGGGCACGATGAGGCAATATACTCCATCCCAGCTGCACTATATTTAGATAGGATAGATGAGCAGGACTGCAGGCGTAGACTAGCCTTTGGTATCAGCACTGCGGCAGTCGTCACCTATCTATCATGAGCATAGGCATGGACAACCTACATTCATATCTAGAGAGACACCACCTTCGACTTCGGAGGCAGAGCAGCAGGGACATCATCATGAGTTTCAGCCACACAATGGCATGTCAGTGGCAGCTGTGACTAGATTTTATGGAGAGTATTCGTCATTGGCACCTGAGATCAGGCAGTCTTTCACTTTTCATGAGTTTATGGATGTGCATAAACCTAGAGGGGGAGGTAGATTTGACCGCATAGCTCCTTAGCACCAGCAGCCACAGCCACAGGTGAACAAGGATCTACAGTATGCAGTCAACAAGATTACCTTGCCTTACTTTGATGGTTCTGATAAGAGTTCAGCGAGGTCTTGGGTACAAAAGTTAGACAATTACCTATCATTGAGACCTATGCAGGAGGACAAGGCCATTAAGTTTTCTACATTGCATCTTGATGGGTTGGCACATGATTGGTGGCATCACGGCATGTACACACTTGGTCATCACACAGTTACTACTTACCAGGAGTTTACCAGCAGGCTCATAGAGCGTTTTGATAAGAAGGATCCAGAACTCTACTTCAGGGAGCTAGCTTAGCTTAGACAAACAGGTAGCTTGGATTCCTACATAGGTGAATTTCAGAGGGTTGCAGTCATGGTGACGGGCATTTCAGAGAGGAGACTTGTTATTCTCTTCATCGAGGGTTTGTTGGAATCAATGAGAGGTTGGGTCAAGGCATTTGATCCTCCTACTCTTCAGGAGGCCATGAGGAAGGCACGTAGTATGGAGCTTGCAACACCTCGCAACAAGTTCTCTTCAGGCTCAACACCTTAGACGAGGCCTAATAGATCATTTGACAGGAATAGGCCATTTAACAGGAAGAGGGATCCACCTGATCCTAAGAGACAAAATGCACCACCATTTGACAGGGAAACGTTAAATGATTTACGCAAGAAAAAGTGTTTTTGGTGCAAGGCACCCTATGATGAGAAGCATGTATGCCCTCTTCGTCCCAAAGTAAAAAATAACCAGATGGAGTGGTTTTACGAGGGAGAAGAGAAATCTGATCTGTCAGACCAGCAAGTTGATTCAGAGCATTCAGATGATGAGAGGTCTGAAATTGATGGTGAAAACGAAGGAGGAAGTTATAGAAGGCACATTTGACTAGTCTTCAGAGAAATGGATCTTTCAGACTTCGTGGGCTCCTAGCAGATCAGAAAGTGATCACTCTACTCGACATTGGTGCTACTCATAACTTTATAGATGCACGGTTGGTAGAGAGACGAGGTATACAGACAGAGGAGTTTGAGGGTATTCAAGTCAAGGTGGTTGATGGGTACACCCTCAAATGTGATAGAAAGATAACCGATCTTCCGATGCGGCTGAACAACTATGAGTTCAAGACTGAATTCTACGTTGCTAATATGGGAGATACTGATGTGGTGCTTGGGATGGCATGGCTTCACGATTTGGGTGAGTTCACTCAATCTTCAGGACATGGAGATGAAGTTTAAAGTAAATGGGAAACCTCGTGTCATCAAGGCCATCAGAGAGAGTAATCTGAGGATGGTATCGTACAGACGGATGGAGAGACTCATTCATCATGATATGGTTGATTGGGCTGCAGAGTGTATGTTATTACCAGCACAGCAGGAGCAGCAGAAGGTTGAGTACCATCCAGACATTCAGATACTGATGACTTAAACACTCTAAAGTGTTTAGTGACATTCTGCCTGGCAGACCTCCAGACAGAGGCACTGAGCACATTATCGAGTTGGAGGAGAGCGCAAAGCCCATTATGATTACACCCTACAATCATCCGAAATGGCTCAAGGATGAGATAGAGAAGACAATCAACGAGTTGTTGGCTATGGGGCATATCAGACCTAGCAAGTCACATTTTGCTTCATCGGTCGTATTGGTGAAGAAAAAGGATGGATCACTTCGGATGTGCATAGATTACTGCTAGCTCAATAAGAAAACAATTAAGAACAGGTACCCGATACCTCGCATTGATGAGTTGATTGATGAGTTGCACAGTGCTATCTTCTTCACGAAGATTGACTTGAGATCTGGGTACCATCAGATTCAGATGAGAGAGCAGGACATAGAGAAAACTGCTTTTAGATGCCATTGCGGTCACTTCGAGTTCTTGGTTATGCCTTTCGGTCTAACCAACGCACCTGCCACCTTTCAGGCTACTATGAACAAGGTCTTCAGTTCACAGCTGCGGAGATTTGTGTTGGTCTTCTTCGATGACATTCTGGTGTACAGTAGGTCATGGGAGGAGCATTTAGCTCACTTGGATACAGTTCTAGGTATCTTGGCGAAGGAGTCCTTATATGCCAAGGAGTCCAAGTGTGAGCTAGGCATGGCTGAGTTGTTGTATCTTGGACACATCATCAGTGCCAAGGGAGTCAATATGGACCCTAAGAAAGTCTGAGCTATAGTTGAGTGGCCAATACCAGAGAACCTTACGCAGCTCAGAGGATTCACTAGGTTGTGTGCTTTTTACAGGAGATTTGTTAGCGGGTTTTCACGTCACGCCGCACCCCTTATTGATTTGACATAGGGGCTTTTGCTTGGTCGCCACAAGCTCAGGAGTGATTTGACAGTTTTAAGGTGATTATGACTTCATGTCCAGTATTAGCATTACCAAACTTTACGGAGTCATTTAATTTGTACTGTGATGCTTCAGGAGAGGGCATTGGTGTCGTTTTGATGCAGGAGACACCCTATTGCTTTTGAGAGTAGGAAGCTTAGGGGTCCTGAGAGGTTCTATAGCATTTATGACAAGGAAATGTTAGCCATTATGCATGCTTTGGCTAAGTTCAGGCAATACTTGGTGGGCAGCAAGTTCAGTGTGCGTACAGACCACAACAGCCTGAAACACTTCCTTGGACAGCGAGACCTAAATGAGAGATAGCAAAAATGGGTCAACAAACTGCAGTCGTATGATTTTGACATCACCTTTATTAAGGGGAAGCAGAATGTTGTAGTTGACGCCTTTTCTCGCAGACCTCAGTTGAATGCTATGGCACAGATCTTTGAGGATTGGAGGCATCGGATCATTACAAAGTATGCTAAGAACCCATGGGCTTCTAGCATAGTTGATGGGACAGAGCAGGATAGTAGATATACCGTTGTGAATGACTTGATCATTTAGAAGGGACAGATTTTTCTGGTTCTTGATTCAGAGTTGAGGGATATAGTTTTGAGAGCCTTTCATGATCTTCCTATGGTGGGCCATCCCAGTTATTTTAAAACATATAAGCTGGTATGGGAACGGTTTACCTGGAAAGGGCTAAAGACTGATGTTCTTCAGTATGTACGAGAGTGTTCTGTTTGCCAGCAAAACAAGCAAGAACACACATCCTGTTGGATTGCTTCAACCACTTCCGATACCTAACAGGAAGTGGGAATGTTTATCGATGGACTTTATCACAGGTTTTCCGAAAGCCCAAGGTAAAGATTGCATTTACGTAGTTGTCGGTCGGCTGACAAAGTATGCACACTTTTTTCCAATCACTACTACATCCACAACACCGCAAACTGCAGAGCTTTTCTTCATAGAGGTATTTCGGTTACATGGCTTGCCTCGGACTATAGTCAGTGATAGAGACAGTCGGTTCATGAGCAACTTTTGGTAGGAGTTGTTCAGACTTTGTGGGACCGAACTAACACCTAGTACCATCTACCATCCACAGACAGATGGACAGACGGAAATTGTCAATAAGTGGGTGGAAGGATATCTGCGCAATTACATAGCTGGACAACAAAGAGCTTTGGTGAGGTGGATATACCTTTGTGAGTATTGTTATAACTCTACTCACCACATGACTATACAGATGACGCCCTTCATGGCATTGTATGGGTATGAGGTGCCCAACCTTTTGGATTTGGTATTGAGTGATAGCAGAGTGCCTAGCGCAGGTGACATGATGCAGGATCAGCAGGACATTTTGAGGCCTCTTAGAGACAATATCCAATGGGTACAGAAACAGCATAAGTAGTATGCTAATCAAAAAAGGGTTGAGCGTTCTTTTGCAGTGGGTGACATGGTGTATCTCATGTTACAGCCATATCGTCAGTCCACTCTGTGGAAGAGTGGTGCAGAGAAGTTCAAACCTCATTACTATGGTCCATTCTGAGTTATCAGACGAGTGGGCGAGGTTGCTTATGAGTTGGACTTACCGGCGGATAGCAGGGTTCATAACGTATTTCACGTCTCACGCCTGAAGAAAGCATTGGGTCAGCATGTGATTCCCTCTCCAATACTGCCACCCCTTGATGATGAGGAGAAATTGATATTAGTTCCTGAGGCCATCCTCGATGTTAGAGAGAGACATCTTCGGAGGTGGGTTATCAAAGAGTATTTGATCAAATGGAGAGACTTGTCGATTAAGGATGCTACTTGGGAGTCAGAGGAGATTTTACAGCATCCAGAGCTGAGATTGCTTGAGGACAAGCAATTTCAAGGAGGGTGGACTGTAATGTCCCCTTCCTAGGCAGTACTGTTATGTCTGAGGTTAGCCTATCATTCAGATCCTTGTAGGTTGGCAGAAGTGTTTAGAGGATCACTTGAGGCAGTTATCCAGCATTTGGGAATATCACTCCAGCAGTTGATTTAGGTTTGGGCTTTTGCAGACATTTACAGAGTGATTTAGAGGTACTTACTATTTATAGTAAGTCAGGCAGGCAAGAGTTGCTATTTTTGGCAGGGCACCTGATTCAGCTGGTCAGCTCAGTATCGACCCAGTTTGATGATTTGTTGAGCAAACAGGGATTATTAGAGCATTTAATAATAATTAAAGAAATTATTAATTTGACTTTATAATATAAAGTCATTTTAATGAAATATTAAAGTTATTATTAAAATGGAAAATTATGAAGTATTTTTAATAGTTTATAATAAAGGGGAAAATTTAATATTAAATGAGTTTAATATTCATTAAATAAAAGGACGCCATTTATTAAATATTGGCATAAGTATTGCAAAAAGGGCGAATTATTTATTATTAAATGTAATTGAGCTGATTTTTGAGAAGGGTTGACTTTTTGAGAGGTTATATATTTCCTCAAGGCAAATCAAACTCATTATGTTGATTATTCTAATTTGTTATTATTTCTCTCTAAGAGCATTGGGGTTTGAGAAACAAGGGTTTCTGCAGATCAGTAGGTTTTGAAGAATGTTCCCTCTTCAAAATCAGGCATACTGAGACTGTGTAATACCAGTTGAAGATTGTCAACAGGGTAACTTCATTCAGAGGTTGCATTTGTGTTTACTGAGGTAGTTTTCAAAAAGGGTTTAACAGAGATCATTCATCTGAGCAATAAGGTGACTTATCTATTCTTTATTCAGTGATCTGGCATATTCTTCAAGGGGTCGTACTTTCATTAATACTGTTGTCAGGCCGTACTATACTTGCTGAGAGGCGTGTGAAGCGAATAAGGAAAAACTCCTTGGTTCTTGGGTTCCTTCTACTTCCAGCTTGGTCGCCTTGCTTCTTTGAGGTGTTTGGCATGATCTTGGGCTAGGAGACTGGAGTATTCTTGTTATCCAGATGACTTATAGCTGTGCGCCTTGCTGCAATTTATAATCAGGTTTTTAATAAAGTTTGCAGTTGATTTTTACATTGCATGTACTGCCTTTTATACTGTAATAGTTCGATTCACTGGTAGAAGGCTTTCTCTTTACAAAATCAAAGAATTATTATTGATTCTAGTTTTCTACGAATTTTACTATATTTATTTAAAAATCGCATTTCCTTTCATTTATTCAAAACCCTCAAAAAATCAAAAATTGCAAAACAAACAAAAACACATTTTCAGTTAGAGGATTTGGGTTGAGAGACACCTGGTCTCCTACATGTTGTGAGAAAGAATGACACATAAACACAAACAATTCATTGTCTTCCATTTATGAACAAATGGACAAGTGGAAGTTGTGAACAAAACCTTGGTACAGTTGTTATGGGGTTATAATCAAAGCTATCCAAAAGATTAGGATGAAAATTCGGTGTATATTAATCATTCATACAACAAAGCTATTCATTCTTCATTAGAGGAATGTTCCAATTTTATGCCACCAAGCTTGCTTGATATTTGTTTTGGGCAGTTGAGTAGAGAGTTAGAAAATGGAGACTTGGAGATGGATAAGGCTCACAAATTCATACAAAATGATAGATACACCTCCCAGTACAATAGACTGAAAGAATTTCAGCTCCATTACAAAAAGAATCATGATCAGCGTCGGACTTAGCATAAGTTTCATGTTGGTGACATGGTCTAGGTGCACTTGGGTAAGGAGACACAACAAGGGTCTTCACAAAATCTTGAACCTTTGTGGTATGGTTCATTTCAAATCATAGAGGAAGGTAGAACAAGTTTTTTGATTGGAATTGTCTAAATATATGAAGATATTTTCAGTAATCAATGATGTCTGATTGCCCCTGTTCGAGCCTTCTATTTTAAATGAAGAGTAAAAGGACATTATTCTTCCTTCTTTAGATAATTTTGTACCTGAGGAGATAGAGATATCATTGTTGACAAGAAAGTGACACAGACCAAACAACGAGTGAAAAATTATGGTTAAGTAGTGAGAAAGGATAGTTTTGGAATACAGCTAAATAGATGTCTCATGAAGATGTGGCCAAGAAATTCCCCCATTTGATTGTGTCCTAAGGCTTTTGGGGACCAAAGGTCTCTTAGTTAGGGAGGTGTAATCTGAAATTAATTTAAGTGGTTCAGATTGGGAAGGTTCCAAAGGCAGGTACATATTTGGGTAGTGTTATAGAGTAGTGACATGTTTCTTTCGGCAACATATATCAAATGTCAGAATGAATATACATTAAGTTCATGATTGGAGGAAAGTTCTATGATAATCTTGTTGATGGTCTAAAACACTATTAGGACACTTGTGGAGGCGCAATCATTTCATCGCTTGATATAGTGAAGTTGGATATTCAATTGCTATGGAAGATCAATTTTGTTGCCGAAGTGTTGTTGAAGATCAATAGAGTTGTCAAAGTGGTTTCAGTTGCTATCAAAGTGTTTCTTAAGAGCACATGTTGCTAGGTGCATGAATTTTGTCAAAGAGCATGAGTTGTTCTTTGATCGGTTGACTTGGAAAGAAGTCATCTTTGTTGGTCTTTTCACTCGGGTGGGCATTGTTAGGGTGGCAAGATGACATGATGCAGGTTGTTATTATATACAACTACAATCATTGATTTTCGTGAGGTCGTGGTTGTGCATGAATGAATGGTGAGCAATCAACTATTTATATTCCTTGATGGTAACCATTGGTCTTGAGAGGGTGGTGTTGATGGGTGTTTTATGACCACACCAACACAGAATAAAGTTTCCCAACGGTTACTCTATCCTCTCTTGAACAAAATCTCCTGCATGCTAAGATTGCTAGAAAGATCATGCATTCAACTCCAAGGTTCCTTCATGCAGTGGATAGTCTCAGTTGGCTTGATGTGATTTGCTGGTATCTCAAGGGGGACTTATGTAATTGTTCAATCGGAGCTCAAAGAGAAAGGGGTTTTCACAGGTTTCGAAGGATTTGTCAACATAGCACAGGTTTCCTAAACTAACCAAAAAGTATTGAATTGAATGGCTGCAAGGATTAGAAATGCTATGGTCTACTCGAAGCGCGGGACGTGGAGATCAACTCTTGCAAAATTCAACCAAGCTCTACTTTTGCCTCGCTATGGACAGCTTCCACAGAACCGGTGCAATCTTCAGAGGAGTAACTAGAGGTATTCAGATCACGATTCAGTATGAAGACACCATCACAACGATGCATGCCAACACATAAACCATAATTGAAGTTAAGTCCACAATGTTCCAGTTGACCACGCAAGGCAAACCCACCGTCAGTGAGCCTGCTAGTGGTATGGATAAGCGAAGCTTTCTCAAATTAAACACCACATTCCACAACTACCATCTACTTGCATGAATTAAAATCTACTTTACTCTAAGCTACTTTAAGATTCTAAGTGAATTGGAAGGACGAAGAAATCTTGCTAGCTACCCACAATAAAAGATGAAACCACAAGCAATGATAACTCTTTTTATTATAGGAGTGTTCACAACAACTTCTTACAAAGCATTCAACTTGAAAACTTTCCTTCCTCTTCAATCTAAACTATGCTATCAATCTATGCTATTTGTCTCTCTATTCTATCTCTCAATTCTATGATCTATCTCTAATGATGTACAAATGAGGGGGGATGCCCCTTTTATAGATGGCCAAATCCAATGGATGGCTCAGATTCAATTACAATGAAGGGCTCAGATTGAGCCACATATGCCCTAATCAAGATTCTTCCCTAAAAACTGCCACAAAGAGGAGTGGGGTAATAAATAAGCAGAAGATTCTCCACTCTCTCCTGAAGTCATAATGAGCAATTAATGCCCACCATCATCGTCTAGAAGGTCATTATCCAACAAGGCATTTCCATTCTCCTCTTTGACTGCGAATTTAATGAACCTGGCCAACACTACTTCAACCTCCTACTGGAAGTAGGTATCTGTGGTTGTTTCCTCTTCCTCTTCCTCTTCCTACTAGTTGTCTCTTCTAGGCACATTGACACTTTGACCAATTTACTCCCTATGGGGTGGTTGATTTGCTTCCGAAAATTCTTGTTCTTCATCCAATCGGTTTTTTTGGTTGCAAACAGTGAGACCTCCTGTACACTTGGAAGAGCGAGCCCGTGCTAGTGTGGATAATGCTTCCTCAGCTCCCTGAGGCCTCTGTTGAACTTGTTCCTCTCTTCGTGGTTCTGAAGCTTGGGTGACTTGCTTCCTTTTTTTGACTGTTGGTGGCCTCTGGTCACCCATCAAGTTGTAAGTGAGAGAAATTCACTTGCTCTTAAGTCTGTTCACATGCCTCTCCACCCAATTTCTTGTATATGTCAGCACTACTATGCATAATGTATCCAAATCTGTAATCTTCGGCTCTAACCAATCAAGGAGAGGTACCACTGTATTTCTCATTATCTCATAATCAGGTTGCATAACATTCACGTCCTCCTCCACCTGGTCTGGAACTGGAATAATCTCGCACTCTCTAATCATATTCAACGGTATCCTGGAAAACATCCTTCTCCTAATCTCAGCATCATCCACCGCATTAGCCCAGAAATCTTCAATATGAGCCTTGTGCCTATACTCCACATTTTGCACCATTTTGATGTTATGGTAAGGATTGAAGTCCTTCCTGCAAGTGTAGTATGTGAGGTGGAAGAACTGCGACTCATCCTCAGCTTATCTGGCTGCCTGTAATGAAGGACAAACTTCATTTGAATTTCCTATGGTAATTGGGAAGTCTAATCCTCCTTTCTTTTTCTTCTTCTGAATTTTGTTATAGGCAATGAGCTAACTGGACACTTCTAACATTACCATTATGTTAGTGGGGTACCTCAGTAATCTATACAGATACGATGTAAACCCCTGCAGACTAATATAGGTGAACTTCAAAAATTGGATAAGCCAATATCCGTACTCTTCGATCAACTCCTGGGCCTCTTTTGAAATTCTTTGTTGAGTTCTCCGTTGAAGAGTTCTTGTTATATGCATCGTGAAGGCGTCATTCACCCTTTTATAGTTGGCAGTGTTGATCAGGTGCAACTGCGGGCAAGCCTCATAGATTTTAAACTGCTTAGGACCACATCCAATTGGCTCCTTGTAAGTTATCCCTCTATACTTGGTCATCCGAGACAACATGTATATAACATATGAACTCATGTAGAACGTCTTTGTTCTTCTCAGGTGCCTAAACTGCTCATCTAAATTGTCGCTTACAATCCTTGCCCAATCAACACATTCCTTGCCTTCTAACACGATGCTGATGAAATAAAACATCCACGGCTCGAAGATATAGGCTTGGGGACTTCCATTCACTCTGCTGAGCATCATAATCAGGTCACAGTATTCCTGCTTCACATCATCTGATATAATCTGCTTAGGCAGCTTGGTGCGAGTAGGCCTAGGCTTCTGCATCCAAACTAAATTAATCATCCCAGCACATCTCTCAAAAGAGGAGGCATACATCTTTTTAGCTCTTTCCCTTGTTTTGTACACCATCCTATCAGAAGTGGGAAGTCCAAACGCCTCTCCAATGGCTTCAGGCGTGAGATTGGCAAATAACTTGCCATCAGGAGAAACAATCGTTCTTCGCTCTGGCCTATAACAATTGGCGCACTCCATGATTAGTCCCAAACACTAAATGGCTGGTGGAAAACCAGTAGCTGCATAAATTCCACTCTTCATAATATGGTGCGCAGTGACTAATGGAAGGTGGCCTCCTAGCCTGTACATTCAACTTTTGAGTGCTCCCAGATTGAATGAGACAAGCTTTGTGTCAATAAACCCTCCCAGCTTTGAAGTAAACTTTGATTTAGGAAGAAATGGCTTGCTGAGTTTCTTTATTACTGCCTGCTTGGACGCATTAACCTTGCTGGATTCAGCATTTGCAGCCTTGTTTGCCGGGTAGTCGCTCCTACAACATTTCCTCTTCCTGATTCAACCATCGTGCAAAATAGAATATAGACATTAAAATTCAGACTTAGAAAGAAAATCGCCTCGAGATGGCCAAAATCTGGAGTTCACTTCTAAAATAAGAACCTTCAACATTAAAACTTCAAACTCCAAACCTCGAAATTTCCAACTCCAAAGCTCAAAATTTCTAACTCCAAAGCTCAATAACCTCTAGCACTTAGAAAAACTTTGCCCAAGCTTGCTCACTTTACCAACTTCTCTTCACACTTTTCTTCTCACCTTCAAAGTCTCAAATTCGCACTTGCAGTTGTGAGGAGAAATGAAAATTTCCATGGCTCTTATAACTGAGTTTGAGAATATTTCGTCTTCTAGAAGAACACCTATTTTAGCAAACTCATTTAATTCTTCATCCACTATTCTGCAGAAGTTTGAAATTTTCCCTCCTCTAGCAATTTGCAACAATTATTATTTGAAAATTTTGAAAATTTCACCCCATCAAAATTCATCTTTCAGGCGCCATAGAAAAAAATCCATCACAGAGGACTTAGGCGTATTTGATTTTATCCCTCTCAAAAATATTTTATTCCCCCTAGAAAATTTTGTCAGTCATAAATCCAGCGTCCATTTTAAAATCACAAGGCAAGGCGTAATATTTTCAAAATTTATTCCCCCTTAGAAAAATATTCAAGACCCCCTGACTTTAAAAAAGTATATATATATCTCCCCTTAGAAAGTATTTCCCAACTTCATTTGTTCATGGGTTGCACATGAAGGGGTTCATTTGATTTTTGACCCTTGAAAATATTGTTTTTACTAATGTTCACATATTCCATCTTCTCTCTCTTGGGCGGACTTGAGGTGGGGTCAAGCAATTTTTCTTTAACTTGGAAAATTTTCATTTTATCTTCTTCATGATGGACGCATATTGAAGGGTCTCCTGACATTTTCCTAACATAGAAAAATTCCCACTTACTTTTTCTTCCTTGGGCGCATATGAGAACCCTAGCTTCCTTTTTCTATGCCTTAGAAACTTTTTGATTAACTCATTCAAGTTGGGCGCATTTACTAGGTGGTGCTTCCAATTCTCTTCACTTAGAAACTTTTTATACCATCTTGACAACTTGGGCGCATATGGAGGGGGGTCATGCCATTTAGAATTCACGCCTTAAAAACCTCTTGATGCCACCTTTATAAGATGGGTGCATTTAGGGGGGTGCACTTCCATTTTGTAACTTAGGAAAATTTCCTCACCTTCACCTCCTGCCAAGGGCGCATTTCATAGGTGATCCAACAACTTCATGACTTAAACAATTTCTTTCAACCTTGCACAAGATGGGCGCATTTAAGGGGGCCTACTGTCCTTTTATGACTTAGAATTTTTTTGATATCAATCTGCCCCCTTGGGCGCATTTTGAGGGGGGAGCTTCCGCTTTTCATCACTTAGAAATTTTTCTTCTTCACTCCTTGCTTGGGCGCATTTGGAAGGTCTAGCTATTTTCATTGTCTTAGCAAATTTTTATGCCTCCTTGATGCCCAGGGCGCATATTAGGGGTGCTACTTCCATTTGAGGGCACATTAGAGGGATTGAGCTTCCGTTTTGTGCCTTAGAAAATTTTCAAGCCACCCTCACCATGATGGCGCATTTGATAGGGGCTCCTGCCAATTTGTAACTTGAGATTTTTCAAGCTCCCTCTTCTCAGCTTGGGCGCATATGATAGGGTTTATTGCCATTTTTCTTGCATGCCTTAGGCGTTTTTGTATCTGGAGTGCTAAGGAAACTTCTGAAGGTGACCCTCGAATACTTAGCCAACTTTGACTGGTTTGCCCTCACTTTCTATTTTTAGTAACTGCTTGATTCTCAAACTTCTACAACTCCTCTTGACTTGAAATTCGTTCCATGTGACCCTCATGACTACATTAACCTGTTCACACTCTCCTTTCGTGTTGACCTGCTATTTTTAGCCTTGTTCTGGAGGTGACTTACTATAAATAGTAAGTATGCAGATTGCACTCAAATTTTACCAATGGATTCCTTGAAAGATACTGATTGCAATGGGATACCTCGGTTTTTCATTTTTCTCGAGTTTTACCCTTCATTTTAGGCACTAAAGTTGGAAACCCTAATTTTATTTGCATGTGCCTCAAATGACCTTCATTTGACTCTGTTTCTGTTCTGGACTACTCTGCTCGTGAAACTAAAGATTTGGGAGTTGCTGGAGTGAATTTGCTAAAAATAGTAAGTGCCTGAAAAAGTGATCAACCGACTGTCAGATGTGTTTGCACGTCATACTGCCCAAGAGATCTCAAAAAACCTAGAAAAACCTAGAAAATTGATCTGCATACAGGTACCTACTAAAAATAGTAAGTCATCAACTTGACTTGCACGTTACATCATTGCGAAGCTCTCGAAAAACCCAGAAAGACTATCCTCACATGCATTGAAAAATCATACATGCAAACCCTAAAAAACAACTCCCGAAGCCAGAACTACTAAAAATATAAAGTTGTCAGAATTTGCTTAAATTTTGTGGGCAAGTAGCTCAAAGTGCTCTAAACTTGAAGCAGTCATATTTTCAAAAGTCCCGAGAAAATGTCCCAAATTGAGTACTTAATAAAAATAGTAATTTGTCAGAATTTAGTGAAAATTTAATGGGAACCTTGTTGAAGCTTTCTGAACGCAGTGCTAGGCTCATATTTCAATTCGCTCACCTAAATTAACCCCAAACTAGCTTGAAGAATTAAAACCCTAATTTCACAGACTTAGCCAAAATTTCAACTTAGGCCCAAAGATGGGTACATCCTCGGAAAGACAGACGGAACAAAAGAGAGACAGTGGCAAAACCAACCAAAACCAAGCCAAAAGACCCAAATGGAGCAAAAATTATGGGGTCCCCATTTTGAATGGGGTGATGTGTGAAAAGGTCACAACAAGTGGTTGTTTGGGAAGCAATATGTATGAGTGACTAGTTGGACAGTTGCAAATGTGCAACTACCCATCTTCCTTTGAGCTAAGAGTCCAAAGAAGGGATAAAAGATTAACATTGAATCATTTTGAAGGTTCGATTAGCTCAGGAATGTGACTCTCATTGATAATTGGATCAAAGAGGTGCTTGCAAGAGCAAAGTGGAGATAGAGGAGTGTGAAGATTTCATTGTATCACTCCAAAAGGACCATTGAAAAGGCATTGTATTCCATGTATTGACACCGGCTAGTGATGGGATGTTGAAAGCATACCCTTCCTGGATTCTTTTTACCCATTTTTTGCTCCAAATGAATCTATGCCATGTGATCAGTTTACTTGTGTTCATGTGCTTTATTAATTGTCATTTTCCTTCTTGTTATTTGAATTTCATCTTGTTGTAAGTGATTTAATCCTTTCAAGAGTAGTTGCTAAGAGTTATGAGGAAGAGCTAATCTAGGAAACCATATTTGATGTGCCATTATGGTTATCAACCTAGTGGTTTATGGATCAATAGGGGTCCATTTTGTAAGTATAATTTTGGAATTGGCTTACTTCTCTATAAGGTTCGATAAGTCTGAGAAATTTGCATCTAATGCATACAATTTTGCCCAAGTGTCAATGTCATGTACATTCACATCAAGCACAATGAGGAGAGCTTGAATCAGAGGTCAACTCGAAAAATCTGCTACTAGATTGGACCTTTCCTTCTCGTGCTTGATGTTAAGGTGAACTACTAAAGATGTGATGACCACTTTTGATGGCACTCCTACTGAAGCTTGTTCTATGTTTGCATAAAATTATAGCAACTTGTGGCCTATATGGATCACTATTTCCTGTCCCAATACGTAGTATTTACATTGCTTGCATGCCTAGACAATGGCATAAAGCTCGTTGTCATACATAAGATATTGCTGGATTGCTGTTGTGAAGGTCTTGCTATAAAAAGCGACAATGGCAATGTTGAGAGAGAACTGCTCCAAGTGTATATTTGGAGGTGTCAGTCATTACCTCAAATGGCTACTAAAGGTCTAAAAGTGCAAGCAGTAGTGCAGAATAGAGTTTGTATTTTCAGTATGACAGGATGCATTTTGTTGTGCAACTAACTAGAAAAATGCTACTTTTTTGAGACACCTTTGGTGATTTGATTCAATGGCCAGGTGACTTGAGAAAAACCAAGTACAAACCTTCTATAGAAGTTTGCTAATCCCAAGAAGTTGCTTATCTCTGTGAGATTCTTTGACATAGGCCATTCTTGAATGGCACGGATTTTTCTAGGTCCACAAGTGCATCCACAATATATCCTAGATACTATATCAGCTACATGGAAAATGAACATTTCTCTAGGTTGACGTAGAGCTTCTACTGCTGCAAGGAAGGTGTGAAACATTTGTTGGATAAGGCATAAATGTTCATCCCATTTCTTGCTAAAGATTAGGAAGTCATCAAGGTAGACAACAACAAATGAGTTGATGAACAGCCTGAGAACGGTGTTCATCATCCACATGAATGTTTTTGGCACATTGGTTAACTTTAAGGGTATAATCAACCGTGTGAACAGACCTTCCTTGGCTTTGAAAATTGTCTTTCAAATGTCTATAGGTTCAAACAAAAAATTCATTGAACCAAACTTAAAATCAATTTTAGTGAAGAACTTGGTGCTACAAAGCTAGTCCAAGAGATCCTCTATCTAGGGAAGAGGGTGATGGTTCTTCGCCATGATTTTGTTAAATGTTGTATAATCAACGCACAATTGACATGTACTGTCCTTTGATGCAAGAATAATTGGGCTTGTTGTGTCCTTTGTCCACAAGTTGTTGGATCTATCACCTGATCTCTTCAGGCTCAAGGAAAGATATGATGTACAAAAATGCATTAGGTGAAGTGATGCACTTTGTTTAGTGACTAAAAGAAATTCTTACTCTCCTCTAACATGTTGGTTAGTAATTTTGACCATGATGAGGAGTTGAAGTATGAGTTTGAGCTGCTAGGACATTCTTAATTTTTTAGCTAACCATAAGAAGGATAAAGTTACTCTTGGAGTTGACAAGCCTTTTGCATTGCACAGCACTAATGAGAGATACTTGGGGACTACTTTTCATATGCAGCATCTATGTGCACCAACACCTATGATAACATTCCTGGGATTTGTCTCATACGTTGAACGCTGATGAAATAAATATGACTGCCCAAGTAAAACATTATATACCTCTAATGGTGTGACATTGTATAGCTTTGTATCTTGAAATGGCTTGATTTTGTATACTAAGTGGCATTGAGTGACACATTTCTCTGAACTTGAACAGAACCATCCAATGTGGTATGGCTAAGGGTGAGGTGTCAATGGTGAGTTCAATCTACAAACTATTTGATAAATCATGTTCTTCTGACTTCCTTTGTGAACTATGAAGTGTATTAGTTGTCTATTGACCCACATTTGAGTGGAACCTCTTTGCTTTCTCAGTGTCAGTGTTTGAGGAGACAAGGCTGGTGGTACCGATCATGGCACTAGGCTCTTCATCCATTATTTTCTTGCCTTTCTTGGGTGGTAAAATGGTAGTACTGATGGAAACCAATTGCACAAGGCTTTCCTAGCACAACACTCCTTAGCTGTCTGACTGTTACCGTATTGAATTGAGCACCACTTGCCAGTCTTAGATTGTTTCTTATTATCAGGCAGTGTGTGATTCTAAGATTGTTGTGAATGTAATTTTCCTGTATTGAGTTCTAGCCTTGATGTTCTTTGTTCCTGCTTTGTCCTAAGACTTGAACTCTTCTTTATTGATCTTCTACTTGGCTTTGGCCTGAAATTTCTGAGCAAATCTGTAAGCTTCTCTCAAGGCAGAAATCTGGAGGAAATTCATGTCTAGATGGATGCATGGTCTCAAGCCTAACCTGTACTAAATGGATGATTGGTCTCTTGAAAGCACAGTTTGGAAACTAGAAAATGGAAGAAATCAATGTATTCTTGCATAGATTGATCCCACATTTGGCATAGTTGTGCAAACATGATATATTAATCCTCATATTTCCCAATTGGGTAGCAAGTCTCTTTCAAGGCTTCTATGAAACCATTACAGGTGTCTAGAAATTCGAACTCAAGGTCCTTCTCACGGAAAGTCTTACCATTATCGCTTAACATGCAAGGAAACTTTTAGAAGGGCAAAGGTAGTCTTTTCGCTTTCAAAGAAATGATTTACCACAAAGTATGAACAGACAAGATTAAGTCAATTATCTAGAGCATCTATGTCTATGTTGCATTCAAAAATAGGGATGTCTAGATTGACTTGTACCTTGTAGGCTTGTAAAATGTGGAATCACTTAAGGGTTCATTCAAAGTATATGTGTCTGGAGGATGTTGCACGTGCTTAAGAAGCTAAGCAAAGTGGTCGATAATCCTTGCCCTATTATGTGTGTAATACTGTTCCAAATCTTCCCATTGCAGTCATGATGCATTCTCTATCATTCTCTAGATCATATCCACAGTCAGTATCTCTGAAGCTCTATCTGCCATCTTGGGTCATTGGATACAAAAGATGGCATTGTGATTGGATACAAAGGTATGCACAATGGTCACAAGTCTTGAGCCCCAACTTCTCATAATTCAGCCTCGTATGGATGGATATACAAACAGAGATATAATACAAATGTAAACTTCAATACCACTTGATGTGTTCTGAAGCAACTTGCTCTAAACCACTAATCTAGAGCCCAGGATGGTGCTCAGAGTATAGGCACACCTAGAGAACTAAATGTGCCATGGTGAAAGCACATGTTTGAATGATGAAGGCCGAGACCTAAATTAGATTGCAGAAGGCTCAGGGAAAGATGAACAAAAAACAGTTAGGCACTGCAATGAGAACAGTAATATGACCAAGTTTTATTATGCAATAGTTTTGTACAAGATTGAATGTATTGATGCCAAGGTTATCCTCCTGTTCTACCACTAAGGTAGTTAACTCACTAACTTCCTTTCACTCACTGTTACAAAGAATGGTAGTATACAGTAATATACATATAGGAGGGTAATGAGCAGCTCGGCAGACAAGGCTGTCTGCCACTCTGCCAATTTCTGGCCAATATATTTCTATTGCCCAAGAATGGCACTGCAGCTGACTGTGCACAACAGGTCTGTCAGAACAAATGCCACCTAAGCTGTGCAGCAAGTTTGGAGAGGAGCTAGGCTGTCACATTACTGCCATGTGTTTTGCAGGTTTTGACTAAGTTGCTGACAAAGCTGCTTAAGCCACATGTGAGTGTTGAAGAAGTTATGAGCTCCTAAGTTTCCTAGATCCTCTTGGAACATTAAATTTACTATAAATGCACTAAAAATTCTAGGAAAAATGCATTTGAAAATACGATCCATGAATGATGACCGAACTCTGACTCTGGTAGCTCTAACCCAAGAGATAAGATTCTAATTTTTAGAATATACGCAGTGAATCAAAAGCAGGTTGAATCAGGAAAATATCTAAAAACAGGGATTAGCAGTCTGTACAGAAAACTTTGAAGATGGAAAATAGCCTGTTTCCTGTTCAAATCTGTTGCATTAAATGTGTGGCAATTTCTACAAGCATGTGTTTATTTTATATATGTGGACTAAAAGAGATAGCTGAAACCACTTATGGTAAAACATTAAATCAGACAATACCATCTGGCATGGTAGGTCAAAGCAGTGTCTGCCATATGTGGGGAACCTAGTTGATAGATAGTCACTCTTGTTGGATATGTATCTATATCTAAATGCACATTTTATCATTTATATATGGATAAGGGTAAAAGTACACTTTGACATTTGGCCAGTTCAGCATCTTGACACTTCAACATATAATATTAATTACATATACTTAGAATCCACGTTTCAGAAATTTGAATCTGGATATCTTCTTTGTTTCTATCTATTAATGTAGCTTGTGCCATATGTGTGGAACCTAGATGGTGGTTCATCAAAACTTATTGAATATAAATCATATTTAGTCTTTCCTGTCTATTAATGTAGTTTGTGCCATATGTGTGGAACCTAGATGGTGGATCATCACAACTTATTGAATATATATCATATTTAGTCGTTCCCTGTCTAGTCTAGAGTATATAATCATACATTGAACTTTGACATTTAGTCACTTTCTTCATTTTTAAAATTTTTGGTGACTGGGCATGAACAGTAATATGCATGAAAGAAACATTAGTAAATGTTATAATTGTAGACCAATTTGTAACATTGGCATAAACTTTGCATATATATATATATATATACATATCTGTAGAGGTAGATCACCTGGAATTGGCCTTCCAGTCAATGGACTGATGACTTAACTTGATACGAGTCAATACTCATACCCATACTGTACAACATAGTTCTGGGTGGAAAAGCTACAATATGTTTTTTCTTGGATTTATACAAGATGACTACAACCATTTTATGTACATGCAATGAAATCCATAAAGCTAAAATGATAATAGTATTTGCAAAATTGCAAAAGATAGACATCTAAATCTTCTCAGCAATCCTTTCGATAGAAATTCTCTACAAAATACTTTCATCATTTTGAAGTCTCCAATTTGTATATGACTTCATATGTAATGAAACAAATTGCACAATATAAGGAAATATGCTGCAAATAATTGATAATACTTGAGAATTATAAACCACTTTGATGGGACAAACCTGCAAAAATCTCCAAGAAGAACACAATTCCCAAAATAAACTAACCACTAACTCCTATATATATCCCGCTTATGCTTTAGATGTCACCCCTTGGATACCAAGATATAATACCGAAGACAACCTAAATATGTAAATGAGAATATAATAATGATCATATAACTTAATTAAGAGTTAAGGTAGCCACAAGCCAACTACTCATAACCCTATGCACACTATAGGATTAATGGTGTAGCATGCCTCCCCTCTTCAAAAAATCATTGTCCTCAATGTTGATCAGTTGTGGATGCTTTTGCATGAATTTGTCATCTTTCCGCGTGGCATCTTCAACTGGTAAATTCTTCTACTGAATGAGATGCTTGGAGATTCTCCTAGTCTTCAACTTCTTTGTGCATGTCTAGAGAATTACTTCTAGATCCAAGATTATTCTCCATTCTTCATCTAGCTCTAGTAACATTGTCTATGTGGGGATTCCATTCACCTTCTTTCAAGAAGAAATGTGAAAAACTAGATGTATCTTTGTTCTTGGAGGTATTTCAAGCTTGTAGGCTACACTACCTATCTTTTGCAGAATCTAGTATGGACCATACTTTTTTGGTAAAAGCTTGTTATTCTTTGTTTTTTGCTTCAAGTACGTTTTCTTATAAGGTTACAATCTCAAGAAATCCCAACCACCTACTTGAAAACTCTTTTGCTACGATGCTAGTCAGCTTCTTGTTTCATTTTATTTTGTGCCATGGCCAAATTCTCCTAGAGTCCTAAAAGTACCTATTGTTGATGACTCATGTGGTCTTTTAAAGCCTCAATTCTTAGTGTCACCTTCAATGATAATGTGATGGATGGGAGATAGTATCCATATAATGCCATAAATGGGGAAATTTTTTAGAACTATGGAAGTGTTATACCACCATTTTGCTATTGGTAACCAATCCAACCATTGAGTCTACTTATCTAAAGTGAAACAATGTAGATACCTTTCCAAGCACTTATTGACAACCTCAATTTTCCCGTGTAAGGATGGTATGAAGAGTTGAGAGGCAATTGAGTACCAAGACAAGAGAATATGTCCAAAATTTATTAATAAAGATAGGATCACAATCACTTATAATAAATTTTGGGGTACCATGTAACTTTTGTATATTCTCCATAAATTCTTGTGCAGCTATACTTATTGTAAAAGGAAGGGATAATGCAATAAAATGGGCATATAGGTGACATGATCCACCAATGCCATGATAATGCTCTTAACTTTAAATCTTGGAAGGCCAGTGATGAAATCCATGGAGATCTCTTCCCACCACCAGCTAGGAATAACTAGGGGCTGCAAAAAACCACATGTCTTAACTATCTCCCCATTATTTCTTTGATATACCAAACACTCTACCAAAAAATTTGAACATCACTTTTAAGCCCTTCCCAAAAGAAATCCTACTTGATTCAATGAAATGTTTCAAAATCTTGAATGAGCCCCAGCAAGAGAACCCTGGAGCTCTTTAAGAATCTTGTGTTTGAGGGTAGAATTCTTTCATAGATATAGTCTATCTTTGTATCACAAAGAGTCTCCCTTCCAACAAATCTTATCTAAACTATTGAGATCATTTTGTAACTAATGAATGAGATTCCTTGTAGCAACATCATTTTGCCACTTTGCTTTGGCTTCTCCAACCCAATCTACTTGTAATATTGAAATGCAACACAATAATGCCTCATCCTTCTTGGATACCACATCAACCACAATATTCTCCTTCTCTTTATTAGAAAAAATCTCAAAATCATAACCCAACATCCTAGTGACCCATTTTTGTTGCTCTTTAGAATATAACTATTGCTCCAAAAAATATTTTAGGCTCTCATGATCTGTCTTAACTTTGAAGTGTCTACCAATCAGATATCGCCTCCACTATTTCACTACATGAAGAATAGCTAGCATTTCCTACTCATAAATGGGTTTGAGTTGATTTTTATCCTTCAATTGACGACTTTCAAAAGCAATGGGCCTACCTTCCTACATAAGAATTGCTCCTATACCATGTCCTAAAGTATCACACTCCACAATAAAATCCTTGGTGAAATTTGGAGTGGCTAGAACTAGAGTGGTACACATAGCCTCCTTCAATCTCTCAAAAATTTTGAATTAGCTAACTCGTTCAATTTAAAAGCATCCTTCAATAGAGCTATGAGAGATGCCGCTATGTGGCCATAGTTCTTCACAAATGAGTCCTAGGAAACTTCCCAAGTTCTTAATGGTTTTAGATATAGGCCTCTCCATCATAGCCTTGATTTTTTTAAGATCGACCTTTACTTCTTTTTGAGACACAATGTGACCCAAGTACTCCACCTATTTGACACCAAAAGCACACTTGTAAGGTTTAGCATAAAGTTGGCATTGCTTGAGAACTTGTCATGCTTGATCAACATAGTGTAAATAGTCTTCACATGTCTTGCTATAAATCAACATATCATCAAAGAACACTAATACAAACTTCCTCAAAAATGGCTTAAAGATTGAATTCATTAAACTTTGAAATGTAGGTGGACTATTAGTAAGACCAAATGACATCACTATCTCAAATGCTGTCTTGGGAATATTGTAACATGCCCAAAATTTACCCTATTGATTTCACCTAAGTTTTTAACTCAGAATGTGAATAGTTCAAGTTCTCAAAAACATAGAAATAAAATTTTCCATTTCAATAACACAGTTGCCCATTGAAATAAACTAATTTCAAATTACATTGCATAAATAATTTTCCAACATCATTGTATAAATGAGATAACATTACATAATTTCCAAGTAAATGAAATTCATCTTTCCAAGTACATATTACAATTGATCCATGATCATGTTCACATACAAATTCATGACTTACAAGAGTTCAATATCAAGGTGTCCTCATCTGGATCACTCTTCAAGGTCAAGGTGTCCACCTATGGATCACACTTCTTTTGTTCCACAAGCCTCGGCTGCCAACTGCAAGAGGGAGAGCATCACTCAAGTGTTATTCCTCCAACCACAGACTTAAGTGGTCCCCTACACATCTCCTAACCGATAGATGGCCCTACCCTACAATGAAGAATTTGGTATGGAAACCCTCTAGAAATGCCTACCTGAGCATGGTGTTGTGTCCTACATAACTAGTTAATGTCATATTTTGGATACCCACCAACTATGCATGACACTCCCGACTAGTTATGCAATCCTAGCGCACAATGAACCAACAAAGTGTATGCAGTGACTTCTACACTTACTTTGGCCAAAGTTTTCATATATATATATATATATGTGTGTGTGTGTGTGTGTGTAACAACCAAACTAATCTACGATTACGAAGGTTTAACTGTCAACTACCTTCAGCTGAAAAGTAACTAATTGTTTTCAAGAGAACTAGAGTTTTACTATGTTTCCAACGGTTTTCAAGAAACAGTTTCAAAATGCCAAAATAAATAACTACCATTCTAGGGTTTACTTGCAACGATTATCATTGTTTTCTACAACTAACTTTCAAAATTCATCTATGCAGTGCAATTTAACAATAACTAGTCTATAATGGTAAATTTCAGTTAAAAACCATGTTCCATCATTCTAGATGAATTAAATTTCAACAGATAGTAAACCTTCATATCCTTTACCTGGAATAAGTGCGAGAAGAAGATAATTTGCAATTGTCACCATCTTCATTAGCAATGCTAATCAGAAAGGAAAAGAAATCATCATCAGGGGCTTTACCGCCCAACCAAGACCTGCTGGTCTCCCTAGTTTCTTCAACTGAAGAACCCGCCCTTCACGAGGTCAATTAACAAGGATCAATTGTTATCAGATCTCTGAACCTGATGTCCACGAACCTATACTGCTGATCAATCCTTCCTCTATAGGTTCCTCCTATCAGAAGAATCATCTTGACCAGAGTATATCTAGGTCATGGAAGCTGACATTGCCGAACTGGCATCTACCTTGGCCAAGGATTTTTAATTGATTATGGCATCACTGTGCTGTCAGCACACATCCTTGCTCATTAAGATTATTCAAGGTTTTGTTTTCTGGTTTCTACATTCATGAAAATCAAATATTCGCTTTTCTAGTTCTTACCGTATGCTAATAAATTCATTTGGTTCATATAAAAGGAATCTATCATTTGTCCTACAAGAAGAGACAATGTTCAGATCTGTTTAGACGTACCCTACTAGACTCCATGACAGTTCAGGGTTAGGGTATATGCTTTTTAAAAATTATTCCAGAATTACAAAAGAATGATGCAAGGTCTTAGCTAGGCTCTGTTCAGAACATCAAAGATTAAAGAACATAATGCATGCAGGAGACAGTTGCCGCTTCAAGGAATTGTCTAAAGTTTACTAGAACATAAGAAGAAGGAAACTCCCTTGGCCGGCATTGCTTGATAAAGATAATGCAAAGATAACGAAAATTGAAAAGAGGAAAAGTTGTTTCCAGATTTACTTTTGAAGGTAAGACCCCGGTTATGGAAGAATAGACGGCATTCACATTAAAAACAAGAGTTACGGGTCAGACGGAGGCTAACAAAATTCAACATTAAAGTTTCAAAGCAGGGATAAGATTGAGGAAACAGTCGATATAATCTAAGATAAGATCAAATGCGATTTATTCTCATACTCCACTACTGCGAAGAAGAAAACTATTTGCACATTGAATACTACGTATATGAGATAGAAGGAAATGTAGATATCTACGTGCTTGGTGGGATTGACAGAGTCACAGATTCGCAACTTCTGGTAATTAGTTTGCTGTTGTGGACCCCGAATCCAGCTACGCTTGCTCCATGAGGAAAGAGTCACGAACCGCTGGTGAATACTTCGGAGAAATCAGAAAGAAGAGAATGGCGACTAAAAGAAAATCACTTTCGCTTCTAATGAGTTTTTCCCACTCGACTCTACAGGTAGAAGAATCAAGATTACAAAGATTACAGGACCCTAACCATGGCAGAAGGATGGTTTCTCTCTTTTCCAAAAGACGAAGACAAAAGAATAATCCCGATTGTTCAGAATAATGCCCTTTTCCAGACAAGGCCGATGTTTAAATGAATGCCCTTCCGAATTCCCCATCGAGCCTCTTGAATGCAAGGCGTTACCAAGCAAGCACGATGCTCTGGTGGTGCGTTCAGCTTCCCATTCATTGGCCCTCTTTTCCCTGCTCAAAACCACTACCAATGCGTTTTCCTTTTAGCGATTAAACTATATTTCTCCTTTATTAAATTTGAAGCTTTAATATTTGAATACTTAAAAGTTGCCATAATAATATTTAAAATTCCCTTATGAAGTGTTAATATCTTAATGTTTTCTTTTAAGACTTTATTATTAATTATTTATTTTTCCGAGGCCAAGATCATCTTGTGTTGTCATTTACTTCCCAGAGTTTGATAACAATCAGATCCTTGTCAACCGTGTCCTCTCCCTGATGACGGTCCCTTTTCCTTTCTTGCGTTGATGGTCCTGCAATCACTTGACATCAAAAGCCAGAGTTAGACTATTCTTAATATATTGATTCACATTTATATACATAACAACATCATCTACAGTTGTATTTACGTAATTCAATAATCATTCACCTTTTCATTCATTTGCCAAGAGATAAAAATAAACTAAAGCAATTATTTAATCCCTTAATTCACATTCATAAGAAGGATAATTTTCAATAACGAAAATAACGACCATGTTTTCAATACCATAAATTATTAAGTTCTAGGGGGGTTGTGACAGTGTGTGTGTGTGTTCGTGTTTCAATTAGCACCTCTGGAGTGCTTATTGGAAATGAACAACTATGCACAGTGCGTGATGACTACTCTTCAAATTATGGAGGGGATGCTCCCTCTTGTTTGCTGATGTTTGCGTAAAAGTAAAACGGACTTAGTGTTCCTATTTTTTTTACTTAGCAGGTAGGACACAAGGGTGCATAAACACAATGCGTTGCAGCTAAGCTTTTATCTAGTTTTTGCAAATCTTAACTACAACTAAACTAGCTTTAAATCTATCCTATTACCTCAAGGTAAATAGAGCATGAGGGCATAGGAGCGGGAATGGATTGGTTAGATCGCTTGGTCTAATCGTCTTTCAGAATGCGTCTGAGGCTCTGAACTCTCAGATTTATGCTAGAATAAGGCTTTATGCAAGTAATCACTCTTACGGTAAGATGAACCTCAAACTTGCCAAGGAGGAGGAACCCTTGTCCGAGGAATAGGCTGGAATACAACTCACTAGAAACAACAAAGTACGATGATTTGGCTAATAGGATTCCTAAGGAGGTGACCACACCTATCCAAAGTGTAGGCTGAAAAGCAGATCATTACACAACATCAAACGGCAATCATTAACAACAAAATACCCAAGGAGGTGACGGCACCTGTCCAAGGGGGAGATTGAAACAATAGATTGTAAGAACAAGACGTTGAAAGAACTTGAATCTTTAGATCGAATTGTATGTGCCTTTTGATTTCTTTCTTCAAACTTTCTCAACGAATTACAAAGGTTTGGGACAGCAAAGGTACGAAATCATACACAATTTCTTATCAAACCAAACAACTCTCATCCAAGAGTGAACAAATATGCACTTGCAAGCTTGTGGCAACAATGGCACAACAATGTTGTGTAGTAAATAAAGGTTACAAAATTATGAGCAAAGACTCTTATTTATAGAACTCAAAGGAGTAGGCAACCCTAAATTCCCCTTGAGTTAACATTAAGTTCTTGCCAATCAATCAGCAAGATTTATTCCTATGTCTAAAAGTAGGTGAGCAAGTAGTTAACTGGAAATCTACTTCAGCTAACTAAAACTAAACTAAAAGTGAACTTCAATTACAAAAAGTGCCTCCAAAATAGAGATCCACAATTAGTGGAGATTTGAGATAGACATCCATAATTGGTGGGATCTAACATGCATGATTAGTGGGACAGTGAGTTAACTTGGAATGAGGCATCAAGTTAACTCTTGTTGCCATTAATGTTATTTTGAAGGGTAGGATGTCCTAACTAGGTGTTTGACACCTCATCACCAGTTCCTCTAGCCAGTCATTGACTTCTTCTGCCTCTCGCAATTTGCTTTTGATATTCAATCTTCTTTGCAGTTGCGTCATTTAACCTTGTTGACATGGAATGTGGAAGGTAGTGTGGTAGTAATCGGTGGCAGCTTTGTGTTTGGAATGACTACCTTCCGCATTTGGCTATCGATTGAACAGTGATGTCATTTATGCCTTCCAAGGCACCAACTTGACTACGGGCTTCACTTGATGCATGTCCATGTTGGGTGTTTTCAGAAAATCATGAAGTAGGACCATTTTGGTGCTGATTTCAACTTGAGATTACTATATTTTGAAAAACTTGACTGTTGACTGTAAACAAGGATATGTTCAGACAACTTCTGAAAACCCCTAAAAATAGCCACCCGCCGAGAAGTATTTTCCCAAATTAAATCTGACACATGGGTATTGTCTGTGCTTCAATGCTAAACAAACTCAGTTCATTTGATTTTCAAATTCACGACTTTTTTCGAAAATCCCTAAAAATACGGGCAGCAAGGTTGTTGTTTCTAAAAAAATTCAACCAGTGGGTTTTGTTGGAAAAGCTATGTTGATCACGCCCAATTGGTCAAATCTGTGATTGCCTGCTATTGTCTGGGACATGCAAGAAGATCTAAGACAAGAAAAGAGGAAAAAGACAAGAAGGTTGGAAGTTATCAACTGTCTTTCTGGAAAAATTATGCCTTTTGATGCAACCTCTGATAAATTGTCCTTCTCTGCAACTGATCTTAAAAAATATGAACAATGAAAACCCCTTTGTCAAATCTTCAAAAAACGTCTTGGAGAGAAAATGACTATTCTCAAGCTCCAATCTGCAAAGACAAACAATGAATAATGATGCCTAAGCTTGATACATATTGAGTGATGTTGATTGCATCAAGTTTGGGTGCCAACACATGATGGAGGAGTCTTTCTACCTGATCTAAAGTTCATAGCACTAATTTCCACCAATTTGGGGACGTTTTAGACATAGAAAGGCATCAAAAATATCTCAACTTCAGTCAACTGGATCTATGTTGACTTTTAGGCGTCCAAGTTGAGGAGTTGAAGATATTTCACTCTTTGTCATGGTGAAGTGCCTCTATTTGATCCTCGATCTCGGTTGCTCAATTGATCTTTAGGTGTTGTTGATAGATCCATTGCCGAGATGGAACAACTCTGATGAAGTGTGCCTAGGAGCTGCAAAGCTCAAAACTTGAGTCTGATGCCTCTGATTCATGGGCGCCTTTTCCCAAGATGGTGCATTATAAACTAGACATAGCCATTTTCCTGAGTGTTCCTCAATTCCATCCAGTTTGATCCTTTGTGCTCTAATATGAGATCACTGATGACTGATGAATCTGATGACCTTGCTGAAACATGGGATGGATAACCAGTTCAGTCCTGAAAAGGATGACTGGCTTCACGAATCCCGAAAGTTGATTTAGATGCCTTAAAATTTTGGGCGCCCTTGGCTTGCAAGGGTGCCTTTAACCTTTTGACTAGTTATTTTTATGTTACAAACTTTCACGAACTGTCCCAGTTTGATCTCTCTCGTCAGGTGTTTGATTTGTATATTGTCTTCTTTGACGGTGTCATTGTTGAGAGTGATCAAAAAAGAGGTCATCCTGGAGATCATTAAGCTTACAGACTGCATCTGATTGCCCAAAAAGTTGGGCAACTATTTCTAGTAAGGTGCAGTTTCCACACTTGTTCAAATTCTCCATGTTCATCTCATCTTCACCTTTGGTGTTTCCTACTTGATCTTTGTTTATGAAAGTCTGACAAGTCCTATGAACATGTAGCTAGATTGATCGCAGAGCTGAGAGAGTGTCGAACAGATGTCTTGTAGAAAGCAGTTGTTGAAAACCACATCAAGTATCTCAAAATGAAGGGTGCCCCTGGCTAGCAGGGGCGCTTTTGTCTTGATATGTACTAATTTATCCTCCATTTTGCATGCTCTAACGATCAACAGTTGTTGTCGTTTGATGTGTCTCGTATGCTGGCCAATAGGTTCATTGCAAAGTTGGGCTGATGCCGAGGAGATCACCTGAAGACAGGCTTGCTCAACAACTGACACCTGGACCATCTAATTCAAGGGTGCCCCTAGTCAACAGGGGCGCTTTTTCTCATGTTTGACTACCATTTTGATAGTACTTGCATCACAACACCTCTTGACTTCGCTTACATTTGCCAATGATTGATGAATTGGGTGGCTTTGCTTGATGATGGGTTGAAAAGCCAGTAGAAACACGAAGAAGATGATTGCCTTGGTGAAAGTTGATGACTGCCTTTGACCTTTGGAATTCAAGGGCGACCCTGGCGAGCAAGGGCGCTTTTAGTTGTGGTTTCATTATTTTCATTGAAAATCTTCGTCTCTTCATGTTTCATGTTCATTATGCATCGTGACTGATTTGAGCATTGTCGTTGACGACGCGGACGCGTGCATCTTAGCAACCACCTTCATCATGATGTGTGTACGGGTGTTGGAAAAATGACTAAGGCATTTGATTGCATAGCCTCCTCTTGGTAGCAAGCGTACTTAGCCAATTTTCAGCATTTTTCACTTTGGAAAATCCCCTTCGTCGCAGAGCATATTTTTGAGTATTTTCACCATGGATTCTTCATTGAAGCTTTTGAAGCTTAGATTTCAGCACCTGGTATTGGCCATTCTGCCATTAATGGATGGAGGTCCTAGCTTTCTTCCTGAAAAATAAAAATAGACCCACCAAATTAAAACAAACTTTTTGGTGATTTTGAATTGACTAGTGTGATCGTGGAGTCAATTCATCCTATCAAAATCATTTTCAATCAATTTTGGAAAGGTCCTATTTTAGGGATTTTCCTAAAAACAGGGGTTTAAAACCCTAACTTTCAAATTTTCAGAATTTTGTAGGTATCTTCCTTGACACAAACCCACAAAAACCTTGTGTTTTGTTTGACCTAAAACATATTTTTGACAACATTTTTACATGATCTAGATCATTTTAAGAAAAATGTCTCTTTGAAGCAAAAATTTATTTTGGGTACAACAATATATATAAATCCACTTTCTATGAAGCAGTGTTGTATGTTCACCCACCCCCTTGCTCGACTTGGAAACTCTATTGACCTATGAAAACTCATCTTGGTTTGACCTCAAGATTTAAATAACATAAACAAAATTCCATACAAAATTGATAACACACTTATATTGATCTAACTAACCAATTAGGTTTGTCCCAACCTCTCGAATACCCTGCTACACATTTGTAACATTCTTGGGACTGGAAACTACCTCTCATTCAAGTTCTTTCTTTTAATCATAGGAGTAACGAATCTCCTAGTTCATGCCTAATTAGTTAACACTGATGACACTATGTCATTGACTGGACACATTTGGTCTCAATCTAAAGCACTGTTAATATGTCAATATGTATAATAATTCAAAATTAAACTTGATTTGGAGTTTCAGATTCTTTGTTGTCATATCTAGTATGGCTCCATCCTTCTAGGATATCATAACCAATCTAGTTATTTTGACATTAATTATCATTTTTTTTAATTCAATATAAAATCTTATGTCCATAGTAATTATCCCATAATAAGTCAGCATAATAAGCTATTTAACTTCTAATAATTCAACTAAGAACCTTCCAACTAATCTATAATTTCCTCATGGTTCTTTCCAAGTTAACCTTTGCATAATTTACATAAGGTACCTACGTTTGTATGTTCATAAGCAATCATATATCCTTTCCCTCAATATGACACATATATTCACATATTTAAAATGTATGTTAAGTTCATATCTAATCTAGAGGACATTTTCAACTTGAGAGGAATCTGTACTTTTGCACCTTAAAATCTCCTCGCATTATGGCTTTGGTTTGCCATGACATAAAATCCTCTTCTTTAAGATGAGAATACCCTGAATAGGTATTAATAGACTCTTGGTCAAATATAAGATAATATCATTTAAATAGGTAATTAGAACGTTTATATCTCTAATACGTTTTCCAACCCTATTGTTGAATATCAATATAATCACATTCAAGTGTATACCCTAACCCTAGGGAATAAACTAACCACCTACTTCCAAGGTTTATAAGCAATTGAGAATGTAAGTTCTCCACCCATGGTTAAGCTACCAACATAGGTATTCATAAATAACATCATTCCCTATATGATAATGACTATTTCTAAAATGATTTCAATCCTTTCCATTCCAAGGCAACATAACTTATCCAAGCAATACAAATACTATACTGTATTTTATATATTGTCGTAATACCTTATATTAGCTTCATGTCAATCAAACATTATAATCAAGTTAGCTACTTATCAAGCTATATAGATTCCCCAATCCAGTTATAGATAGACTTAGCTAAATGCATAAGCACTCATAAACTATCCAATAGCTATAAGATGCAAACAATGATGTTACAATCACTTTCAAACAATATTAATACATAGTTGCAAAATTAAGAGAGTAAAGAAGTAGATATAACAAGCATGCCTGGAAAATATAGTTCCCAACGAAAATCTTGCAACTCTATGCTCGATACAAAAAGACTTAGCTTGATGCCTTCTCCAATCTCAGCCTATCTCCACCTAATCAAGTATTCTATGTTCTCCAACTCACAACAATCTGCTCTCAATTCACAATATAATCTACTCTCAACTCACAATAAAACTGCTCTCAAACTCTCAAAAAGAATGCATATGAACAACACAAACACACACAGAAAATGAACACAACAATGAGCAATCAAACACCAAACTACAAACCTCTATTTATACAGATATGGAAAGTGGTTTCCAGCTGAAAGATAGCTAAGTTTTACACCAGCTCTCTTCCCTTTGCCAGCCGTGGGCTTTGCTGGTTGAAATGGTTGCAAATTTATCTCTCTCAAAAACTTTCACATGCCTCCTACAAATGCCACGACCCAGCTGACTTCTACCTGTGATTTGTTGTACACTAACTCAGTAAAAGGCTCTAATTTCATAGCACACATGGAGTCCAAAACTTACTCAGTTTGTTCCTCTGCCCAAGACGTGGTTTCTCAGCTTTGCACATGTTATTTTATTCAGTCAAAGCTCCCTTTTTGGAGCTGTGTTTTGGCTTTACACTCTCCTATTTGCATACTTCTTATATCGTGGCTTTTCCTGCCTTCTAACTCTTGCAATCTGGTGCCTAAGGTGGCGGTTTCATGCTTTCAAAACAGTTACCTTTAAATGTTTTCAAAACAGTAATGAAATTATACGCCACTCTTGCTATATGCATGGTAGTTGACTCATTCCAACGCGTGGTTACTCAAGCCATACATGGCTGTTTGCACACTTTTATAGCAGCATTAACTTGCTTGTCTTATGCAATAGCATACTCACTTCCATCGCATTATAATATGCGAGTGACATCTCAATATAACATTTTCAACATAAAGGGGGTAAAAATTTTATTAAATCATGGAAATGTTACAAAGCAAGGGCATTACATGGCCCTATAAAGTTCAACTAGGTGATCCAATTGATGAGACAAATCCGGGGGTAGTTGGCCCCGATCCACCAAATTCCAATCATGCATATGATCAGAAGCCCATTTAGCCAAGCAATCAGCAACACCATTCCATTCACAAGGAATATGTTTGAAAGTAATATACTCCAGAGACGCACAGAGAGTGAGAATTTGTTCAACAATCAAAGCCAACTGCCAGCTCACATTATCCATATACTGCCTCTTCAGTAAGTTCACCACAAACTGGGAGTCAGACTCACATATGATCCTTCGCCATCCCAGCTGACTGCCCCGCTCCACAGCCAATAAAATGGCCTGAGCCTAGATTATTCGTATGAAGACCCTTATACACAGAGAAAATAAACTGAACATCTCCTAAGCTATCACGGCCCACACCCCCAATGCCAGCATGACCTGGATTTCCATGAGAAGAGCCATCCGAGTTGATTTTTAGGACTCCCAAGGGAGGAGGGATCCATCTTCCATCCCTATTCACCTTTGGGGTAGGATACCTGCATCTGTTGCGCATGAGTTGTTGTTGCGGAGGAGGAAGATGAAGACGATTACAACAACCAACATCCCGAGGGTCCACTAGCATAGTCATATCACACTTAGCTGCAATAGTTTCCCCTAAGGAGTGTAAAATTTTCCTCCAAAGGTGAGGAGCCATCAACCTCAAATCCTGAAAGATCCGCCTATTCCTCTCCAACCATAAGTTCCAGATAATAAAGGAAGGCCCAAGATCCCAAGCAGCCTGAAGAAAGGAGGTAGAAACAGGGGCCCTGCCCCACCGTTCCCCAAATTCCACCAAAGAGGAAGCATGCCAGCAAGCCATATTCCACACCCCCCACCAGAAGTGCCAAATCTCCCTAGCGTAGGAACATTGGAAGAAAATATGGGAGACACTCTCTTCACAGCTATGACACAAAACACACATAGAGGGGCCTTGGAAACCACGCTTACATAAATTATCCCAAGTAAGACACCGATTTTGAGCCACTAGCCACATAAAGAAGTTGCACTTGGGCCATGACAACTTGTGCCAAACTTGCTTCCACCAAGGGACCTCAATGTCCCCAAACAACTGCCTACCAATCTGCTTATAACTGGCAACCACAGAGTACTTTCCAAACAAGTCTGAACCATCCCAAGCCAAGACATCAAGTTCTCTCAAAGAATTACAAGCACGGGAAGCCAGAAGTTGGGAAAGCTCATGCCTATCCCCCTCAGACCCTCCTGGTGGCCACTCAGAAGGATACTTCCAGCGAAAACGTAGAACCAAACCATCATGTTGCTTTTACTTATAATGCTCCACAGTATCCCAACCACCCGCACTAAAAACCTTAGAAAGAGGCCGAAGATGAGGAAAAGAAGAGAGTGTGTTATTTAATTTAATATGTATAAAGTTATAAACATATACATATATATCAACATTTTAAAATCATACTATATACATACATACATACATACATACACGTTATATATACATGTTGATATATATATATATATATATCATGTATATATAACGTGTATATATGTATCCATTTATATATATATTTAAATACACAAAAATATATCTCATGCTCAATAGAAAGATTTTAACACTATGACTCAAATCAACTAAACAATCAAAGAGAATCAAAGACAATCATCCAAACATTCCTACCAACCCAAAAAGCTATCACCAAGGTTAACACTTACTGACACAACTCAAACTAACTTGACTAGGCTTGTCTAACCTAGGCAGTGAGTGTGTGCGTTTACTCAAGTAGGTACACCAGTGGTTTCCATACGAACTTCTTCTCCTGGGTGATACTCTCCCTCTTCTCATTGGAGGGTTCAAATCTTTCTTGCATCCAACTTAGTGCAACATGAACAAAGTTAGTCAATAACATGAAAATCATATTCATCATATATCATAAGCATCATTAAAGCAATTACAAAGTAATCTCATCATAATGCATATTCATATATTTCATTCAACCATTGAACATATTAAAGTCATAATCTTGCATTTTAAACATATTTACTCATAAAAGTAAAAGTAATCTGGTAACTTAGAAACGAGGTGTAACAAATATCTTCTTCCTTAATTTGAATTTTGTAATAATCTGATCTAAAGATCAAGTATTGTAAAAAGCAAAGATCCATTAAATTTGTCTAGTAAATCATCAATGACTAGAATAAAACAATTATTTTTAATGGTGTATTTTTAGAACTCTCTCTAGTCTAGACACATGCACCAACTATCATCCTTCTTATGCATCATCACCATGGGAGAAGAGTAGACACTCTAGCTATGCTTGATGATACCTACCTCTAGCATCTCATGAGCCACCTTCTCAATCTCACTTTTTTTTATATATGGGTATTTGTAGGTCCTAATGTTGGGTTGCTGACTCCTTGGTATTAGCTGAATGGCAAGATCTTGTTCCCTTTTAAGAGGTAATCATTTAGGCATATCTCCAAAAACCATTGAGTGAAAATCTATAATTGCTTGCAGATTTGGCCGAGTAAGAACATTTAATTGATAGGCAACTAATGAAAACAATCGGGACACAAATCCATCAACCCCTTTGTTAAGCATCTTTTGTGTTTGATGAGAGCTTACCATCTATGGGGCCTTTGAACGCAACCCTCTTAGTTTGACTATCATGCCTTGTGATTTTAATATCATGAATAGCCAATGGAGGTTCATCTCAATTGTTTCAATGTAGTGAGCCACTATACTCCCAACACTAAACTTGATACACCCATGGGAATAGAAAACATTGAGCAATCAAGTTGATACTCTCCCGTGGTCAAATTAATACTAAGGCATTTTCTTGAACAATCGACAATACCCCAATTTGCAATTTGGACTTGAAATTCTAAAGAAAGAAATATAAAACAATTCAAACAAGTAGCTAACTTCTTGTTAACGAAGTTTTGAGTGCTTCTTGAGATTGTCAATAGTGTTACTCTCTTCAAGAAACCCACCACCCCCTTGAGAGTTTGTGGGGTGCTAATTCTAGCAAGTGCATGACAAGAAATAGTTGATTATCTTTTGATGCCCCATCTAATTCATTGTCACCTTCTACTAGTGGTTCCTCATCTTCTTCCTCATTCATCCCTTCAATATAGAAAAAATCATTTTCACTGCATTTATATCCTCGATTGTATTTGCTATCACACTTAAAACATGACCCTTTCACTTCCTTCTCTTTAATTTGTTGTGGAGTCGGTATAGTAGGCTAAGGAAGTGACTATGAAGGAGAGATTTTATCTCGTATTGTAATGTCCCCTTTTGGGATTACCTTATACTTTGCCCTGAAATCACAATTTCAAATGAAACCACTAGCATATTATAGTTAAAGATATAATTCCCTAATCAAAATTGAGATGGTGTAATCTGGTTAAGGAAACCTGCAACCACGTTAGATAAACATGATAGGCATAATCCATGAAATACATTTAATTCTAGGTCTAAAAGAGATTATATATATCACTATAATGAGTCCCAAGGATTATGTGGTCTCAACCATAATGAGGAGGATGTGATGAGGTGCCCTAAGTATCCTCCACTCTAGGCCCAACAGCAGGACCTTATCCTCTGTGGCCTCATGTGGTCCTTAACCGATAGTCCTTAACCATCATCATGAAGTGGTGTACCTAGTGAGGGCTTTACACCATTCTCCTCCATTGCGCCAACCCCTCCTCTTATTATTGAAGATCCCTCTTTATTTACTTCAACAATTGGTTCAAGTGGGGATAGTAGTGGCTGCAATAGGGTGTCACTGATCCTCAACCCTAGGCCCAAGGATAGGACCTCATCCTCCTTAGCCTCATGTGGTCCTTAACCGATAGTCCTTAACCATCATCATGAGGTGCCATACCTAGTTAGGAATCATTCACAATTCTCCCTCCTTGCATTCCTGCCTCATCCCTTTGGACCAATTATCGCCAAACCAAAATCATATCACTGTTCATAATATCAATAAATATATGCTACATAATACGATATTATATCAGTTTTTAATTGGTACAATTATATATGTCTACATTTATCTGATAAATAAGTATTAAACAATTATCTATGCATACCACAGGAATTGATTATGTTGTTACTCTGATTGAATCTGTTGTATATGTATAAGAGGCTATGTTGTTGATCGATTACTTCTGCTGTTGTTTGCTGACTGCAGATTGTATATGTATAAGACTTGGATTCTCCCTATTTGATCTCTTTTCAATACTCAGAATATATTGCTTGAAGAGAAACAAATAGATTATTTCAATTGAATAATTACTAATAAAGATTAATAATTGCTGCAAGCATCATTATTGCATAATCATATTATGTATATGTAATCCTACTAAACTTACTTCCCTTATTATTTTTAATGGTTGTTACATTTCTGAGTGCAGATTATTATTTATTTCTGATTGCTTCTATAGCAACTTTTTACTAATTTCATTCTATTTCATATTCATTCTCCTTCTATTTTCCATTCCATCTTGAATCTTCTCTTATTTCCTTGCTGGTACTTTTCTGCAGATATCCCCCTTCATTCTCCAACTCTGATTTCTTTATACCTTCAAGGCTCTTTTAATTGCTGCCTGTTCACAAACATAATCGCTGCCTTATTGATGATCACTGCATTAAAAACCTTTTTAATAACTATAAGTCATGCTGCCCATATTCATTGATTAGTTTATTTAGGAAATGTTCTTCACAAATGTTGCGATCCTTCTTAGCAAGTCATAAATAAATCGTTGCCTTTCTTTAGATAAAGGCTTAAGTAATCATTGCCCATTATTATTAAGTGTTGCCTCCTTGTAATCTTAATCGCTGCTGTATATTTTAAATCGGATCATAATCATTGCCCTTAATCGCATTATATATGTTATGTTTATATATTTATATTAATATTTATTATTATATTTATGAATTGAATATATTGTTAATATATTTATTTTTATATGTTTTTTTATTTATATGATTATAATAATAATATTATTAAATTATTCATATTTTTAATATTTATATTGTTATTTATTTTATTTATTTATTTGGATTTCAATGTTTGGGTTTTCCTTTTAGTGTTGCAATTTCAAGGGCATGACATGTATGTACTCATCAGCCAATAAATAAATAAATAAGTTAATGTGTAATTAGTCCCCAACTGTTGGTTGTCAGTTGGTAGTTACTAACAATTGGCTTTCTCAACCAACGTCGACTTGCTATATATTCTCTTATTGTACTTGTAGTCGAGGACCGCATGCATATGTATCATGTGATTATTGCATATATGATGAATGAATGAATACATGACATATCTTCTAGGCATTGTTATGAGTAATTGATATATTTTGTTAACTTTTGTTATGTAATTCCATTTATTCTCTGTTAATTAGTCAAATAGCATTACTAAGTAAACATTTGGCATCGTTGTTGAGACGAACCCTGACAAAATATAACTCACAGACGGGAATCATGGTGATGTAAAGGGACAGCCAGCCGAAGAACCTATGCAAGCAAATGACAAAAGGGAAGATGAATTGACACAAGACTTGGTAACCATGTGGGACATCTCGTTAAAAGAACATGTATGGAGGGAGACTATCAAGAGAGGTCTCTTAGGCCGCCATCTAGGACAACCTAATTGTCAACTCAGGGGTTGATCATCTTCTTGACAAACTGCCAAGACTTATTGCACGCCAGTTCATTATCCTACAAGATCTTCGAGTTGAGAGAGACCAGGAACAACGTAGGCAACAAATACTACATGGTACAAAGAACAGAACAAAAACGAAGAAGAATGTAATACTGACCGTCAATGTACCCTGAAGAATTAATGCCCTTAACAGTGAATAAAAGCAGGAAATTAACACAAAGTAGTCGCAAGTCAATAGACCAAAAAATCAAAAGATCTTTAAGAATAAAAGAACAAAAAGAACAATGACTGAGGGGTGACGTTGAAGAAGGCAAATGATTTCTCAAAGAAAGTTTGAGCCCACCCAAGAGCGGAAGTCAAGCCAAAGCGTAAGCAGAAGCCATAGTCAAGAGAGAAAGAGAACTTTCACGACAAGAGAACATACAAAGGGAGAGTGGGTAGAAATAGCTCGACAATTACCACTTCTCGACGAAACATACACTGACCTCACCAACCAAGCCAAAGAACCGTCTATACCATCAACGTCAGACAAAGGGGAAGTGAAGAAGAAAACCCCACCAAAGAACCGTGCAAACCATCACCATCGAACAAAGAAGGCTCATCATCGAATGACAAAGAAGGTTCATCGTCGAGTGAAAGGGAAGGCAAGGAAGAAACCACCAACTCGACCATTGAAGAACAGATTGTACCAATAGAATCGGCCGAAGGGGAAGGCCAAAGAGAACCTACCGCTAGTCTGATAGAGACCATACGCGAAATTGACGACTTGACACTAACAGAAGAATCAAACATTAGAAGATCAGAGCCGACAATGCCAAAATGAAGGGAGCATCAAAAAGACCCTGAAGACAACCCAAGGGTGATGAATGTTGTAGAGGAATGAGTGAAGGATTGCAGTGTGTCCAAGAGTGCAAGGAAAGCACCAAAATGTACAAATCAAAACTCTCCAAACAATTTATCATCATAGAGGGTGCAACAAGGAGGAAAGATGGTGACTCCACCAGCAAGTCTAAATGTTGAACGGCAAAAACTTCTAAAGATCACTAGAAATGGGTCGGAGGACCTTGTAAGGCATTGTAAAATATGTGAGACAATTTGAGTAACGAACAATTAGGACAATAGAGCATATTGGTTGAGATCATTTCCAACAACTCTCAAAGTGATAGCCATAGATTGGTACACCAAATTGGAAGCAACTCATAAGAATACATGGGATGCATTGAAAAGAGCATTCCACGAGGAATTCAAACTCCTGAGAGGTGACAATAAAACTATAGTGGAGATATACAACACCAAACAAGGAAAGCACGAGAATGTATGAGCCTACAATCGTAGACTCAAGGAATTACTGATTAAATTAGAAAACTAGCCAACTGATGGACTGAAGAAGAGATGGTTCATCGAAGGATTGATTCCTTTGCTGAGGAAGAAAATGAAAGTTGCACCTCCATCATCGTACGTCGATGCATATAATCGGGCGATGGATATAGAAAGTGAAGATGAGACATTTCGAGGGAAGAGGAGGACATATGACAATGAAAGCATCAACGACAACGACGATGAATCAAAGACGGTTCAAGATTTAAGGAAAGACATGATGAGAATGATGGAGCTCAAAGCCGAAAAAGAAGGTATAAAGGAAATCAAGGAACTATGATGCATCAAGTGCAAGGTCAAGGGTCACACCAAAGCAAACTACCCAAAAAAATTATTGTGTCATCTACCAAGTAATGGGGCATTCCATCAAGGAATGCCCGTACAACTTGAAGACGAGAAGCACACAAGTGCTCTTCACCCTAGGGGAACAATCAAGCCTTCCGACCACACCCCAAATGCACAAAACAATAATACTAATGCATCTCCTGGTGGATACCGTAATAGACAAGGAAATAATAATTGGTTCGACAATAGTGGACCAAGAAGCAAAATCCAATATGATGCGAAAGGAAGACCAATGATCCAATGCTGAAAATGTAACGAATGGGGTTATTTCGCAAAAGAATTCCAAAGTAGCCAAAACAAAACGGGGATGTTGTGCAAGTGGTGTGGACCGAGTGATCATGAAGACACTAATTATCCAAAGCAAAAAGGCATTAACATGTTGGATGTGGAGGAACGAGACGAGGAATTTCTAGCAATTACCAAAGCACAAACGAAGAAGGCAATATATCTAGACCCTCGTACAGAAAAGGAATGACTTCAAGAAGCTAAAGTAGAAGTATAGAAGGCAATGGAAAAAGAACAAAGAACCTCCAACAAGACTGCAAGTACCTCATTGCAGTCGGAGTCAAAAAGGAACATCGTACAACAGGTGCTACAAACAACCATACCAATTGAGGTGACAAACCTTCTCCAAACCATGCCACAACTAAGAGTGGCAATCACAAACATGGTCGGTGACAATCAAACTCAGCAATAGGAAGGCGAAAGAGAAGGCATGATAGTAGAGCCGCCACCTGAGGGCAAACAAATCATCAACCCAATGTTGTTGACAATGAACATAGAAAGAAGCCGACTATCGTCCAAATGGAGATTAGGGGAAGAACTTAACAAATGCTATCATTGATGGAGGATCAAGAGTGAACATACTACTTGAAGATACATGGAAAGTGCCTAGGAGATCCAACCCTCTAGCCACCAACATTCCAATTAGTTGGTGCCGACCAGCATGGCATCAAGCCACTGGGAACGTTGATGGCACAAAAGGTGACAATCAAGACCCAACCATTCCTATTGAACTTCGTGGTCATTCCATTGCAAA
>VDFB02344354.1:0-45365 GCA_007258455.2 Sequoia sempervirens
ATTATGGAAATGGTGCAATATATGTTAAAGGATGCAGATCAGGCTCCTACATTTTGGGTTGAAGAATCCCATACAACTGTGTATTTGTTGAATCAAGCACCCACCAAAGTGCTTGAAAACATCGCTCTTGAAGAAGCATGGACCGAGAAGATGCCCTTGATTTCAAATTTGAGAGTGTTTGGCTGTACAACCTCCATGAGCATCCCTAAGGTGCAAATGACAAAGTTGTACGCAAAATCCTCAAAATATATTTTTCTTGGGTACGGTTCAGAGTCGAAAGGATATTGGCTTATAGATTCAGCTACAAAGAAGTTGTACATCAGCAAGGATGTTTTCGATGAGGAAAAAGGATGCCACACCTCTTCCTCACAATCACCTATCAGCCACCAAACACCTAGAATTACTAAGCCTAAAGTTGAGGAACTTGATAACCCTCACCATGGACCAAAATCAAGTGAAGAAGCACAAGAAGAAGCTTTGTTTCCGATGGAAGAATTTTCACCTCTATCTCCAACTCAATCCTTATTTCCTATGCACCAAAAGAATCCTAATCAGCATTATACCACATGAAGGATGCAAAGCCAGATGTAGTTGCAGACAAGTCTACCTCTTGGCCAAAGAGCCGCAACAAATCAGGTGAGGAAGTAAATTTTACTCTTATGTGTATAGTTCTTCAAAATTTTGAACCACAAAAGTGAAGCAAGCTCTTGAGTCACTATCTTGGAAAGATGTCATGGTGTAATGTCCCCTCTTGAATTATAGTCCATAATATAATATTTTCATTTAATGCTAATGTTTTAAGTTAACTTTAATATTTAACTTAACACTAATTAAAATAATATTAAAGGTGGACACATAAGGTGTTTTTTAAAAAAGGTGCTAATTTAATATTTTAATGGGTAATTAAAAGGTGACTAGAGTTTTAAAATTAATAGATAAAACAAAAAATTCAAGAATGGAGATGGGAATTACGTTTGGCAAAAGAGAAAAGCAATTTTGGAGCTCTTTTTGGGTTATGCATAGAATTTTTGGAGAAGGTTTTGCTACAGTTTTTTAATTTTTTACAGAACTTTGTGAGTGCGTTAATCTTCATGGACAATATCATCTCCAAAGTTGAAAGACACTTCTTGGATGGTTGCTCAGAGGCTCACTCAGGGGACTGTGCTGGTGCTTATCGCGGTGAATTTTATTGAAGTTTTTGGATGCGAGATATCATGTATATGACGTCAAGTTTTTTTTTTTTAAAAAGAGTAATTTAATTTCAGATTATCAGAGTATTTTGGGGTGTGTTTGAAGAGTTTCCAATCTTTTTCTTGCTGGCTGTACATTTCGGGGGAATGCCAGTACCTCACATTTTAGTTCGCTTAAGCTGGTAGAGTGCAAGTATGATTATGGGTATCGTTCCTATATCTTCCTCCTGGCTGGGCGATTAATTTCATATATTAAAACAAGTTTTTTGATGCTCATTTGAATTTCTTGAGAGGGTCGTACATGTCTGCCTGGCCACACCAATTTTAAGTGGTGGGAATGTCCATAAATCTTAGCTATCTCCCTAAGGCCGTATAAGGTGAAATCTGAGGGGTGTGAATTAACTGTTTGGTATTGGAACAGTCAATGCATAGGAAAATAATAAGTAATGTTGGTTATTTGGAGTCAATGAAGGGGGCGTGAATGGAAGGGAGTCGGGCTTCTGAAGACCCTGCCTTTCAACCCTAAGTTTATCAAACATTAACTTTATTTTAAATTTATCTTTGCTCTGCACTTCATACTCCCTTCTGTACCATTCCGTAGGTAGCCGTACTATGGTTGAAGCTGCAGTACTCAGCTGAAGTGTGCTGTACCAGTTGTGGGAAGAACTATTTGGTATGAAATTTCTGTACAGGTCAGAAACTGAGTTTAAAATCTCATGTAAATTGTTATTATCTGCCAAGTTAAACTCTATTGAATATGATCTGCAAATATCATATTCTTTGCTATTTGAGAAGTTTGTAATGAAATATGAACATTAGAAAATTTAATTTGTGGTAATTGTTGCAAACATTAACTTTAGAACATCTGGAAAACCACAAAACAAATGCATTCAATTCTGGAACCTGCAACTGTTTGACAAAATCTTGTAAGAAGTTGGTGTAGAACAATACAGGAAAAAATTGGGGTGGGTTTTTACACATAGATATAGAATATCAAGCATTGCTAAGGAACAACACTTGGGAACTTGTTGATCTTCCGCCAATGAAGAAAGCTAATGGACGCAAAAGGATCTTCAAGAACAAACATAAGGCAACAGTAGCATCGACAAGTACAAAACCCAACTTGTGGCTATAGGTTATGCTCATAAAGAAGGCTTTGACTATGAAGAAACCTTTGCCCTCACAACAAAGTTAAACATTATCCAAATTATGTTGGCAATGGTAGCACAGCTTGATTGGCAAGTTCATCAAATGGATATTAAAAGTGTCTTTCTCAAGGAAGAAATCTATGACGCAACTCAAGGGGTACCGTATACTACACCTAGATAGAAACAAGAAGTGTGCAGATTGTGCAACCCTTCTACAGTCTAAAACATGCTCCCTAATCCTAGTATATCAAGATCAATGAGCATCTCCTTCGACATGGATTTGCTAAGAATCCATATTATCCCAATCTCTATCTCAAAGAGCAAGGAGAGGAGATTGAGATTTAATTGTATATATTGACAATCTAATCATCACAAGGAGTTCTTTGCAGATAATTGCAGCAATAAAGACTAGTCTCAAACAATCATTTGACATAGTAGATCTTGGGCTCCTGCGTTGTTGTCTTGGACTTCAAGCGTCGCCAAAGAAAAATCAGATTTTTGTATCTCAGATGAAATGTGCCAAGACACTGCTTAAGAAATTTAGGATGGAAGATTGCATGCCCGTGTCAACACCCATGGAAACAACATTGTAACCTTCCCAACATGATACATCACCTAGGTGAATGCTACTCTTTATCGTCAATTGATTGTCTTATTTACCTAACCTATAGCAGGCCAAATATCAACTATGCTATCAATTATTTTTTGAGATAAATATAGGAAACTAAGGTTTCATATTGAAAAGCAGCAAAGCACATCTTGAGATACATTTGTGGCATAGTGGAGTATGGCCCAGAATGCAAACAGACTAAACTTTCTTTTTTTGAAAGGATAGATGGATATAGACTATGCAAGTTCTTTCGATGACAGGAAGTCTACTTTAGGCATTATTTTCTTTATTGGATCTCATCCAATATCATGGGGGAGCAAAAAGCAAACCATTGTTGCTTGTTCTTCCAAAAAGGCAAAACATCACACTACAAACCGAGCTATCTATGAAGCAATATGGTTACATCACATCTTGACAAGCCTAGGTGTTCCTGAGACATATCTTACAGTTTTGTTCTGCAGCAATCAAAGTGTGTTTAAGCTTGTTCAAAATCACGTTTCTCATGAGTGCACTAAACACGTTAAGGTTCAATGCCACTACATCCGCAAACATGTCCAATAGAAGAATATCTAGCTTTAATATTGTTTCACTCAAGAGCAATGTACTAACATCTTTACCAAATCTCTTGTAGCAATGAAGTACAAAGCTTTTCTAGCTTTCTTGATTTGTTCTCTTGCGCAAATGATATAACAAGGGGGTGATAGTTGGACTATAATAATATCGTATCATTGTAATAAATATGTTAATATTGTTGATGCATACAGCGTCGGTTGCTTCCTTCCAGCCCAGACCAAAAACAATTAAATTATAGCCTTACAGCTATTTAATTGGTGGAAACGATTTCATGAAATGAGACGCCATTTATTAAATGATGATTAATATTTAATTTGTTAAAGACATCGATTCTCGAGAGGCACGATTTATTGTTAAGGCCGACATCATTAGTGAAGAGGCACGATTATTAAAGAGATACATTTGTTTGTTAAGGCCGACCTTGAAGTGGCGCGATTCTTGATGAAGGCCGACTCATTTTGAAGAGTCATGTCCCTTCCATTCGTTATGTATATATGCTCGATGGACTTCATTGTTGATCATTCATTCATTGTTCATTCGATATACTTCACCCATTCCATTCTTGGTGCGAATTCATCTACAAGGCAGATCGAGTTTATATTCAAGATCAGTTCGACATTGTTAGAGGCTCAAATTTCATCAGTGAATTGTCTCTTTGTATTTCTATGTTGCATCATATCTGGTGCTTATATTTTGGCCTCCATATCGGCCTCTTATAAGGAGATCATTGTTGTTGAAATTCAATATATAAGTGATATATTGTTGCTGGGTTTTTCTGCCTCAAGAGGAGGGTTTTCCCAGGGTATCTGCTGTGTCATTGTGTTGATTTTGAATTAATTTTCTGTGCATTACATCTGATCATAAAACTAACATGGTATCAAAGCGGGTGTGAAGAAGATCATGATCAGATTTCTTATTACAGCGATACTCTTTATTCTCTCTCTCATTGTTGATTACTTCTATCTCTTTGTCAAGATGGTGAACGGTCTTAAGATTGAGGATAGACTCGAGGGAGCATCAAATTTCACATCATGGAGGTTCAGAATTATGCTCACCTTGGAAGAAAATGAATTGGCTGAGTTTGTGGAGAGTAAAATCCCCGAACCTACGGATGAGGAAGAGAAAGTTCAATGGAGGAAGAAAGATATCAAGGCGACGAAGATGTTAGTTGATTCTGTGAAGGATCATATTGTTCCGATTGTCTCCAAGTTAAAGACGGCAAGAGACATCTTCAAAACCTTGGAGGAGATGTACAAAATCAACAACACCAGCCGAGCTCTTGCACTGAAGCAACAACTCCATCATGTGAAGATGGTGAAACGAGAAACGGTTATTGCTTACTTCATGAAGATTTCGGAATTGAAAGATCAACTCTCTACAATTGGTCAGGTGGTTGATGACAAAGACTTGACCATGCTTTCCCTCAATGGTCTTCCTTCATCTTGGGAGTCCTACATTCAAGGAATCAGTGCAAGATCAAAACTTCTGAAGTTTGATCGATTGAGAGCGGATTGCATTCAAGAGGAGTCTAGGTTGGCCGCAAGAGGCATTGGTCAAAGCTCTACAAATGAAGACATTCATGTTCTTGCCTCTCAATCTTCAAAGAAGAAAGGGAAAGATGAGAAGAAAGGAAACTTTAAGAGAAATAGAGATAAAGGAGCTAATGGTGCTCCTGCATTCAAGAAGAAGAGGGACCTCTCCAAAGTCCAATGCTTTAGATGTGACAAATATGGTCACTTAGCTAAAGATTGTCCAACTAGGCCTAAGCAGCAGGCCACCATTGCAAATGTTGATGATGCCTCTCCATAGAAGGACTCATGTGAATACTTGTTCTACTCGGCATTGTCAACCAATGTACCTACCGACACCAACACCTAGTTGATTGATAGTAGTGCCTCTCACCACATCACCAGATTTAGGGAGCATTTAACAAACTTGGTGGAGAGAGACTCTACTGAACAAGTTATTATTGGAGATGATGCTAGTTACTCGGTGAAAGGAATTGGGACCTCCACTCTCCACTTGGATTTCGGCATTTCCTTATAGTTGTGTGATGTTCTATATGTTCTAGGCATCAAGCGAAACCTTGTTTCCATTTCAGCCTTGGACGACAAGGGTTAACAAGTTGCATTCTCTAAAGGAAAAGTTCTTGTGTGGACGAAGAATTCCAACTTCAAGACTGCTCGGGTAATTGGAGTTAGACATGAGAGCCTTTATAGACTATGTACTCATCCACTTCAGGCATTAGTACATGATTCTTCAAGCTTGTGTGATCTTTAGCATCGAAGATTGGCTCACCTTCACTTCCAAGCTCTATCTATCATGGAGAAGATGGTGATGGGTCTTCTGAAGTTCAATCAGGAGCACAAAGGTACTTGCAAAGGTTGCGCTCTAGGTAAGAATACAAAAGGTCCATTTCATAGTAGAGAAAGTAGATCAATATGTATTCTAGATCTCATTCATTTTGATTTATGTGGTCCAATGTCATGTTGCTTCTTGAGTGGTTTCTTGTATTACATTATTTTTATTGACGACTACTCTAGAAAGACTTGGATTTATTTCTTGAAAACTAAAAAATCTAAGAGGAGGTATTAGAAAGAGTTCAAAGGAGTTCAAAGCTCAGGTAGAGAACCTTTCCAAGAAGAAAATCAAAGTCCTAAGATCTGACAATGCAGGAGAGTACACTTCCAACAGCTTTTGGAATATCTGCATTGAAGCTGGGATTAAGAGGGAGTTTTGTGTCCCTTATAATCCTCAACAGAACGGTGTTGCAGAGAGAAAGAACAGATTCATCATGGAAGCAGCAAAAGCCATGATTCATGACCAAGATCTGCAAACCTTCCTATGGGCGAAGCATCTAGGACAGCAGTATGTTCAAAATAGAAGTCCTCACCGAATCCTGGAGAACATGACTCCTGAAGAAGCCTTTACTGGGAAGAAGCCAAAGGTGAGTCATTTGAGGATCTTTGGATGTCCAATATATGTTCATATACCGAACGAAAAGAGAACGAAGTTGGAGCCTTTTGGCAAGAAGGGGATATTCATAGGTTACAGTGAGACATCAAAAGCTTACAAAATATACATTCCAGGTCAGAAGTTGATCGAGATCAATAGAGATGTCACATTTGAGGAAGATGTTGCATTTAGAAGATCCAAGGGTACTCATATGGAGATTGATAATGAAGAGTCTCCTCAGGATATGGAAGTTGACCATACTCCTGATATTCAGAGGGAGACTTCAAACCAAGGAAGATGATGATCCAGTTGAGCCCTTGGAACCTACTGATGGGCCTACGATATTGATTGGGAGAAAAGGACCTCTCCGGGCTAGGCAAACAATGCAGGAAGCAAAGGTTTGCAGCAAGGGGAACCAGTAAGAGACCTCATAAGTCCTCCAGTTATGTTGCTTTGATGAGTCAGATTATTGAGTCCGAACCTTCCAGTGTTGAGGAAGCTTCTAGTCAACAGGTTTGGAGAGATGCTATGATAGAGGAGTATCAGTCAATTCTCAAGAATGATGTTTGGGACATCGTTCCTAGACCCAAAGGCAAATATGTGGTATCTTCAAAATGGCTCTTCAAGATCAAGCATGCGGCTATGGGAGCATTGAGAAGTACAAGGCAAGATTCGTGGCTAGAGGGTTTTCACAAAAAGAGGGAGTTGACTATGAAGAAACATTTGCTCCTGTTGCTCGCTATACTTCTGTCAGAACCATCATTGCCATTGCTGCATCTAGAGGATGGAAGATTCATCAGCTGGATGTGAAGACAGCTTTTCTGAATGGTGTAATCGAGGAAGAAGTTTATATTGAGCAACCTGATGGATTCGAGGTACATGGGAAGGAGTCTCATGTTTGCAGGCTGAATAAGGCCTTGTATGGTCTTAAGCAAGCTCCTCGTGCATGGTGCGAAAGAATTGATCGTTACCTGTTAAGCTTGGGCTTCTCCAAGAACAATGCTAACTCAAATCTGTATTTCAAGGTAATTGATGGTGAAGCACTGATTTTGGTTTTATATGTTGATGATTTGATTCTTACTCGAGAAGAACACCTCATTATCAAATGTACGGAGTTGGCTTCTAAGTTTGAAATGAAGGACCTTGGGCTCATGCATTACTTCCTTGGCTTAGAAGTTTGGCAGAAGCCAGATGAGATGATTCTAAGTCAAGGGAAGTATACTATTGATATACTTAAGAGATTTGGTATGATGGATTGCAAATCCATGTCTACATCTATGAAGACCAATCTACATAAATTGAAGGAGGCTGCAACTAATTCAGATTTGGTGGATCTTACGATATACAGGCAGTTGATTGGATCATTGATGTATCTAGTCAACACTAGACTGGATATCTGCTATGCAGTGAGTGCACTAAGTCAATTCATGTGTGAACCAAGGCAGATACATCTTGTTGCAGCAAAACATATCCTAAGATACTTGTGTGGCACAGTTGGATATGGGTTGAGATATTCTTCAGGTGTGGATTTGAAGTTGCATGGTTATATTGATTTTGTTTGGGGAGGGTGTGTCACTCGGAAGAGCACCTCTGGATGTTGCTTCAGTTTGGGGTCTGCGATGATATCTTAGTGTGCAGGAAGCAAACATCTATAGCATTGAGTACAATAGAGGCAGAGTATATAGCAGCTTGTGTGGCAGCTCACGAAGCAATGTGGCTTTGGAAGCTCCTTGCAAGATTGTTTGGACAATCAATGGAGCCTACTATCATTCATTGTGATAACCAAAGCTGTGTAAAGCTTTTTCAATCCTATGTTTCATGACAGAACTAAGCATGTTGAGATCAAATACCATTATATCAGAGATATGGTATTGAGAAAAGCAATACAGTTGAGGTATATTAGCACTGATGAGCAGACGGCAAACATTCTCACCAAGCCTCTCTCCAGGATAAAGTTTGTGTACTTTCGAGACAAGCTTGGTATGGTGCAGAATCCAGCCCTAGCTGAGAAGGAGTCTCAATATCAGTGATCTTCATTAATGCATTTCTCTTTGAACGAGATTTGAGGTGCAAGCCCTTGTTAATGCATTTCTCTTTTGAGATTTGAGGTGAAAGCCCTTGTTTCCACCCTCTAGGAGAGCCATGGTGGCTGTCATGTGTGTGACTCCATGACAACATCACGTGAGAGAGTCCGTGATGATTTTCTTGTACTTGTGTTTCACCCTCTAGGAGAGCCATGGTGAACGTCACGATGAGGTGACAACATCACGTAAGTGATGAACACTTGTACATACCATACATGGGTGTAGCCATTATGGTTGATATCACGATGAGGTGATATCTTTCTTTTCCACATATGGGTGTAGCCATTGTGGTAGACATCACAATGAGGTGATATGTCTTGAGTAGTTGGAAGTATTCTCCCTAGCTGAGATGGAGTGTTGATGTATACAGCGTTAATCGCTTCCTTCCAGCCCAGACCAAAAACAATTAAATTATAGCCTTACGGCTATTTAATTGGTGGAAACGATTTCATGAAATGAGACGTCATTTATTAAATGATGATTAATATTTAATTTGTTAAAGACATCGATTCTCAAGAGGCACGATTTATTGTTAAGGCCGACATCATTAGTGAAGAGGCACGATTATTAAAGAGATACATTTGTTTGTTAAGGCCGACCTTGAAGTGGCGCAATTCTTGATGAAGGCCGACTCATTTTGAAGAGTCATGTCCCTTCTATTCATAATGTATATATGCTCAATGGACTTCATTGCTGATCATTCATTCATTGTTCATTCGATATACTTCACCCAATCCATTCTTGGTGCGAATTCATCTACAAAGCAGATCGAGTTTATATTCAAGATCAGTTCGGCATTGTTAGAGGCTAAGATTTCATCAGCGAATTGTCTCTTTGTATTTCTATGTTGCATCATATTTGGTGCTTATATTTTGGCCTCCATATCGGCCTCTTGTAAGGAGATCATTGTTGTTGAAATTCAATATATAAGTGATATATTGTTGCTGGGTTTTTCTCCCTCAAGAGGAGGGTTTTCCCGGGGTATCTGCTATGTCATTGTGTTGATTTTGAATTAATTTTCTGTGCATTACATCTGATCATAAAACTAACAAATACTAATAATCACACATAGGAGTGCCCCAAAAAAAAGACACCAATAAAAGAAACAAAGAAACAAAGGAGAGATAAAAAAAGTTAAAAATTACACTCCAACCAAAAGTGATGAACAAAGGCATACCCTTACATCCCCATGCAACAGAAAAGTGGGAAACCTCACCAAGTTTTTGCTCAAAGATCTCTGCTAGAGAATAGTCTAGGCCAATGGAAGGATCGTTAACTTCCAAAAGTAGTAAATAGGAAGTCATTGGTGAAATACAACTAATATCCCAAGCCAAACAAAACATATGCAGACCAAGGAAACCCAAGGATGGCTCCTTGGCCTTTTTTGGTGTGTCCCTGTTTTCGAGAGGTTTCGAGGATTGGGGGACGCCTAGGGAATGTCCTTGTGCCATCCCCAAATTTTCAAAATCCATAGGAAACGTTTTTCAAACACAGGGACATCACAGAGAAGAAAAGGGGATGGCTGGCCATCCCCAACAAAAAGCAAAAAATTTATGAAAAACAAAAACTCCCAAAAAAATTTAAAATTAATATTTTATTGCTTTCTAGTGGGTCCCCACACCCCAGTTTGCCCTAAATGATGAAAACATATTTCACTTGCAATTTCATTTTTTATTTGTCCAAATATATAGCAACGAGGTTTGAACAAAAAAAAATTTTTTAGCAGGGTTTGAAGCCGCAACTCAAAGAGAAGTTGAATATAGGGCATTGAGACAACAATTTCCTCAAAAAGATAAGTAATCCTATCATTTTATTTTATTATTCAATTTTTTTTCAAAGTTTAAAGTAAGATATGTCTATTTTTATTTTTATTTCATTTTTCAATTTCAAGTTGCATTATATCTCACAAAAACAACATGAGCAATAGTGAAAATGACAGTAGCAAAGTGAAACAAACTGAAATAAATGTAAGAGTTTCAGCCTCATCAAAGTGTGGAAGTGTTGGGGGTGAAGGTAAAGAGCCACCAAATCCATTCGTGTCATTTTGTTCCCTTGACACCTTATGCAAATGGTCCTTTTAATCCAAAAAACCTTTTCTCCAACTTTTGACAGCCCTCAATACCAAAAAGAAAAATTCAAGGGGGAGTAGGGTGTGGTTATGTCACAGTTGCAAGACAGCTTTTAGATGGAGCTACACAAGGCTATAGCCTCATTTCTTGGGTGTTACAAGTCGTGGAGATAAGGTTTAGAAAGACATAAAGGAGGATAAGAAGGTAGAGGTTCATAGATTGCACATAGAGACAAAAATGAGGTCTAAAGGTGTGACAATGCCAATACATTTTCTACATGTGGAAAATCATTTATGCCTATCCCATCAATGGTTGGTAGTGGTAGCAACGATATTTCCACAAGAGGAAAGAGGAAAATTAGTGGTAGTGAGAGGCCAAAGACAATTGCAAGTATGTTTAATGTATGGGCATGGGATGCAACAGAGTCTTACATTGCCAAATTCTTTTACAACCATGCCATCCCATTTCTCTTACTTCAAACAAATGATCAGAGATCTAGCCTATATTGGTCTCTCATTTGTCCCCCCAAGAGATCATAAACTACACGCTACCCTCCTAGGCAAAGAATATTCAAAAGTTAATTTGCTAATGAAGAACATGAGGCAAACTTGGATCAAGATAGGTTGTTCTATTGTGATGGATGAGTGGATAGATATTAGACATCAACCACTCATCAATATTATAGTCACATGCCCAACTAGCTCTTGCTTTTTTAGAGTCGTGGATTGTTCAATGAAGCGTAAGGATGCACATTTCCAGTTTAGCATTTTGAAAGAGGCCATAGAGGAGGTCGAGGTCTCAAATGTTGTACAAGTGGTCATTGATTCAGCATGTGTGTACCAATTGCTTGGTATGATGGTGAAAGGTGCCTACAACCACATCTTTTGGACCCCATGTTGTGTTCATGCATTGAACAATGCATTGAAAGACATAGGGAAAATAGATTGGGTGATGCAAGTGGTGGCAAAAGCGAGAGATATTCAAATGTTCATTTGATACCACCACACCTCACTTTCTCTCTTCAACACATTTTCAAAGAATGAATTCCTCAAACTTGTGGAGACAAGAAATGTCAATTACTTCATTTTGCTAGAGATGATGCTTGAGGTGCATGAGCCTCTATAATTGATGATGGTGAATTCAAAGTGGAATAGATGGCCTAATTCAAGCTCTGCTAAAGGAAAATCCATCAAACAAAGGATACTTGATGACAATTGGTGGTCCACTATGAAGTAAAACATTGCTGATTTTATTAAATATTAAGTATTAAATTGCTGATTTTCTTGTTAATTTTTTTATTTTAATATTTTAACTTTATTGTTCAATGTTTCAACTTTTGAAGTGTCTAAATGGTCAATTAATTCTTTTGAAATTTTTGTTTACATTTTGCAAATATGTTTGCTCTTTCATATCACCTGTTATAAATATCATTAGATGTGTTGATACAAACCCTCATAGTCTTGGAGAGATATACGAGAAATTTGAAAGCATGCTTTGAAAGATAAAGCAAACAATTTTGGCTAAGGGTCCTACTTTGGGATTATATGAGCAACATAGTAAGCCCATTGTAATGCGGAGGTGGAACACCATGAACACCCCACTTCATATAGCAGCCTTCGCTTTAAATCCCAAATGGTATGCACCAAAGGCTGGAAGGTTGCCTCCTTGTGATAATGAAGAGGTGAAAGAAAAGCTAATGAAGGCATTTCGAAAGATATATTCAGTTGAAGAGTCTACAATACTTTGCACACAATGGCTTGCCTTCACAAATCTTTGTAGTTCACCATTCAATAAACTAGAGGGGAAGACAGATAGAGCTACATTAGCTCAAACTGACCATATTGGATGGAGGACATAGCACAAGATGAATACACTACAATTGAGGATGCTTGCCATTCACCTCCTTTCACAAGTTACCAATTCCTTTGCTACAAAGAGGAATTGATCCACATATGGCTTTATCCACTCCATCAAGATGAATAGGCTTACCTCTAAACAAGCGGAGAAGCTAGCGGTCGTGCATAGTGCTCTCCAACTTCAAGACCATCAGACTCCATAGCATCAACAAACTCCAACTTTATGATGGGATGTTGATCTCAAAGACACCACCCAAGATAATGAGGAGGCATAGGAGGGATTGGTTGGGATTCCATTGGATGAGGCAGACCCTCACAATCGCAGTGACCCAAAGCAGGACTTTGATCTTGATGCAATGTTGAGAGATGCAGATTAAGGGCAATAGTATACTTTCTCTTTTTGGATTTTCATATTGTAATTGAAAGAAAAACTTGCAACCTTTGGGCATTTTGTTGTTACTTGTATACTATTTTTTCATATCACATGCATATTGACGATGAATTGTAAAAGTATTAAGTTTTAAATTTTGCTAATTTGTTTGATTCTCATGTGAACTCTCAATCCAACACAAACATTATGTATTAAGGATCTATAATGTATATGATGGGTGCTTTAAAAATGTTATGATATGAAAATTTAAAATTTCCCTATCTATTTTAAATTTTCCCTATTTTTTATATAGCCATCCCCTACCGTCCCTAAAAATAGCCCGAAAAATCGTCATCCCTATCCCAGAAAACTTGGGGTATCATAGGTGTAGACCATAAATCAAATAAAATTATAATGGATAGGGTAAAGATTGAAATAAAGAGTGTTCCTATTCTTGCATCATTCATATTGAAGGTTAACTCAGTGCAAGGAAAATGGCATCTTGGTATTTACTTGCTATTAGGATTTGAAATAGATATATAATATTTTACCTACACTTGCATGATCCCCTCAATAAGGAATTAGCCTCTAATTAGCCTGCCCAGATTCTATACATCATGTCTTGCCTGATTTAAAAACCAATCATCCGATCTCATTGAATCTCAATTGCCCTAAGAACATCCCATTGCCTTTGTTTGTCTCATTTCCCATTTCACTGGTTTCAATTGACCACAAAGAATAAAGATAGAATGATGATTGAATGACATGCTTCAGATTTGATACAATGGGCTACAGAGAAGGATAATCTTGGGCATTCTCAACTGACAACTATCATTACTGCTGACAAAATATGTCTCAAACATTCCATGTTTTGCCCCTTTTGATAATGACGATAATACAAGAAAAATACTATAGGCAAAGATATTTCTTAGAATCTTTGGTGTGCTCAATGCACAAATTCACGAAGTGAAGATAACCAAATAACTTCAGAAACGCTTCTAAACACTGCATTATGACCCAAACAGTAAGCCATAAATGTGTTTCCAGTAACCAATGCTTACTAAATTTCTAAATGATTGTTCCCAGTGTGTTACAGTGTAAGAATCTGCTGGAATCAATTGCATGGAGTTAGTATCGTACAAGCAGTTGATTCCAGAAAACCTTTTAAAATTTGGATTAACATTTTATTGCACTTGTGCATCAAAGAGCTATTTCAAATGTCATTCACAATAGCTTATATGGAAAATTGTGCAAATACAGTCCTAATCACCTTCAAGGAAGTAGTAAATACTTTTACAAAACAAATACACTGAAACTCAATAATTTGTACCTCTTCCAAGTCTTTTTTGTTAAGAAAACGACCTACAATTTTATCCGATGTGGAATTTTTTACCTGCAAGAAAACAAATGCCATAATATTCCTACATTTGAACTCTGAAAAAATATACATTCGATGGTAGCAACAAAACATCATCAAGATAAATGCATAAGTAGGAAGGTGAAATTACCAAAGACGGAGAAAGAAAAGGGGACCAGATATCTTCTGGCGAGTGGCCTTCATCCATTTGAGAAGAATTAATAGAAAGAAGCTTGCAATCATTTGGTCCAAAAGTTGCCTTCATTTCCTGTAAAATTTCATTTGCCCTGCAGATAAATATAAACTCTTATTGCAAAGCTTTTCATGACCATTCAGATTCACACATAGTATTAAACAGTAGCCCATTATTATGTCATGAAATTATCTTTCGGTTGTAACTTCTAAGGCTAGAGGTAAGTACAAATCATTAATATGTTTTAACAAAAATATCTTTGCAAAGTTTCAAACCATATGCATGTTCCCTCTGTCGAGACATTAAACAAAAAATTAAAATAATTTCTTTAGATGCTTATCTCAAATGGTCTGTGAGTTGGTATCAAGGTATGCCATCCTGAAGATACCATCAACAAGAGCTTTCTGTATGTTTATCAGGATTAGAATTAGCACTAATACAGTGGATTACAGAGATGCTGACACCTCCTGTGATTTGAATGCCAGTACAGGTCTCACCACTCATGAATCTTCTAGCTTTTCTTGCCACAATACATGTTTCTCCTTACAGGGTTTCTGTTTCTATTTCACTGTCTCGGGTTTACTTTTTCAGATTCAACATTAAAATTTCAATTTTTCTCTTTATTTCTTCATTTTGGGACTAAACTAGGCATCTCTCATTAATGTTGTTGCTGAACTTCTGCATCGCATTTACCTATATTGTGTAACTATATTTTATTATTTACTGATTGAATGATTACAAATGGAGACATAGTCTCCTTATATAGAGAATAACCGAGAACAAAATAGAAACTTTCTAAACTATCTAACTGACGGAGAAAATAGAAACTTACCTAATAAACTAAAGATGACTAAATATTACTAAATGACCATTAATATTAATTACTCTAATACCCTCCCTTAATGGTCATTTTACTAACTACCCAAAAAATTTAAAACGCATAGAAGGCTGACTCCTTCGCCTTCTCTTCAGAATGCTCTGCTACATGAGCCTTACGCTGAGACTCTTCTTGGTTGGACTTCTGATCAGCCAACCGCATTTTGTAGAACCTTTGGATGTGACCAAGCTTCCCACAATAGTGACAAGTGATACTCTTCTTGGAACCCTCCTCAGATGTGCGTTGTCCTTTCTGCTGAGTGGACTCACCTTTGCCTTTGTCCTTGGCCATAACTGCTTGTTCCGCACTAACCATATCACTATTGCTACCAAACTGTTGTCTCCACCTCGCTTACTACAATAACTTATTGCACAAGTCATCAAATTTCAAGTCAACATTAGTGGAGGTAATGTTGAGTGTCTCAATAAAATGTTCGTAGGATCGTGGTAAACTCTTCAACGTAATTACCACCATATCCTCTTCCTCCATCTTACGACCAATGGCCTCCAGTTGATCTCCTATTTCCTTAATCTTCATAAGATGCTCCTACAGAGACATCTTCTCATCCATCATCATTGAAAACATGTTCTTCAAAACGAAAGCTTAGCTTTTATTCGACGTTTGATGGAGATCTTTAAGGTGCGCCCAAATCTCCGCAGCAATCTTGCCAGATGGCACCTCTGGAAGCATCTCATCGGTGACTAATAACTTGAGCAACATAACCGCTTCACGATTACGTTTATCAAACTTGTTTTGGTCCTTGCCAACCACTGTAGGACGAGGAGTGTTACCCAGAACAATCTGATCTAGGCACCGATACTCATAAATTGACAGCATTCGCTACTTCCAGGCATTGTAATTCTTGGTGTTGAAGCATTGATTGCCCTCCAACATGATGTTGGTCAACAACGCCATCCCTCCCATTTTCTTATGCACGAAAAACGACACAAACTTGAGCTTCAAAAGAAAAGAAAAAATCTAATTTTTCTGTCAAAAACCAAGCAAAAAACTTCAGCAACAACTGGCACAAATCCCAAGATAAAACTGTTCAAAATACAAAACTTTGTTTTTGAGGAAAAAATGGTAAATCCTTTGTTGCATAGCACTCAAGGCACAAATCCCGAGATACACTATCTACTAAAAAATCACAATTTTTGTTCTTTTTTTGGAAAAAATCGCACAAAACCCAAAAAACACCACCCTTCACAATGAAAAATCACAAAACCCAGAAAAGAAACACCATGATCTCAAAAATCTGGTACCCTCAATTTTGAGAAAAATCTGAAAACCCTAAATCGCAGCAAATACCCTAGTCAGCACCACCACAAAATCACGGGCAGACTAGACGCAAGCACACAGAATCAGCTGTCAACCCTAGCCGCGCAAAAAGAGACGACACTATCCAACAAACGGCACACGTTTTTGTGTGTAGCAACGACGATGAAAAAAATAATGCAAAAGCCGCACACGGAAGAAAAGTAACGGCACTCACAGAGACGGAGGTCGCAGGAGGCATGAAAAAAACACAAACTCTTCAAAAACTTCCACGTCGCACGCGTTCCAGCTCTGCAAATTCGCGCGGGCTGGAAAAATAAACGCGAGCTACCACAAACATTGTTGCGCAAGCAGAAAAACGAGCACTAGAACGCGAGAAGTACAAAAACACATAGAACAACCAGCAATGCGACCATGCAACTCCACCAAAAAAAACGACACCTCAAAAAGAAAACGTGATTCTGCTCCTAAAAAAACAAACGACAGCAACACGATTTCTCGTAATAAAATCGTTAAAAAAATTATGGAAATAAATTCTAGGTAGCTAGGGCATGAATTTTTTTCTAAAAGCTTGTCGCCTACTCTGATACCATGTAACTATATTTTATTATTTACTGATTCAATGACTACAAATGGAGACGTAGTCTCCTTATATAGAGAATAACCAAGAACAAAATAGAAACTTTCTAAACTATCTAACTGATGGAGAAAATAGAAACTTACCTAATAAACTAAAGATGACTAAATATTACTAAATGACCATTAATATTAATTACTCTAATATATTGGTCATTCATGCACATTAATAAAATTTCATATTATTATAATTTTATTTTTCTATAGACATCTACAAGTTTGGCATGCTAGATGGTCACCTTTCAGTTATATGTTCCAGTCTCTTAAGTATGAATGGTTTGTTGTATCCATACGAAAAGTTTTCATATTGAGTCAAGTATTAAGCTAAAGCCTTGTCGTTTCTTCAATCATGAGTCATATTTCAAACCTTGTTGTAGTCATCCATGTTATTTTTATCATATCTAGTCAGTGTCTTTGCAAGGCAAACAAAATAAGCTTTCCAACACATCCAACAAAGAGAATATCATAGTATGGATGATGGAGAGAATGCGAAAATTTATCAAAGATAAGAAAAATTTCACTCAATAAAAAGAAGTGTGCCTAAGTGAACAATGACAAATTTCAATTCATAAAACATGTGGCCCCATCGACATGTGCGCCCTTGATAGAAGGAGAAAATAAAATTTTAGAAGTCAAAAATAGTTTCTCAATATAGTAGACTTTTGTCTTGCTAAAGACCAACATTAAATTTGTTAGGCGAAAAATGCAAGCATGTAGAGAAGCATGTGCCTATCATAAGGAGTAAATATAAAGTTTGAAGTTTGAGATTTCATGTCAAGAGACCATTACACACCACCTAAAAGGAAGACAACTTTCCAAAAGATTAAAATGCAATGCCAATATACTAGTGCACACCATACAGAAGATCAACATTATCTTACAAAAATAAAAAATGTTTTGTAACGTCCCCTTTTGGAAATACACCTGATTTTTTCCCAAAAAATAAGAATTCCAACAATACAATTTATTTACAAAGTGTATTCTATAAATAAATTACACGATTACAATAGAACTTAGAGAAAACCGTAATTAATTAACATCAAGTATTATGATCATAGATAATTAACAGCCAACCATATTAGGAATTCGATGGGAAAGCATGATACGACGTTGGGAGCCTGTCCTCCTCAATCAAGCCCAAGGGCATAAAATGAGCCTCTAAGTCATTCGGCCCCTTGGCCCACAAGCACGGAAAATCCATCTTGTGGTTGGTGTACTTGATGAGGGAACCAGTACTGCTGCATCTCCCTATCACATGTTTTAGACTTATTCTTGATACGATTGCTTGTTGGAAATCCAATAAATAATTACTAATATTTCTTGATGAATTGACAATTTAAATTAATAAATAAATTAAAGCTTCTTAACAGATTTATAAACAAATAAATAATAAATCCAACCATATTGCATACCAATCACTTTTTAATATTATAGATAACTGCTCCTTTTAATCAGAATTCTTATTTGATCCTTTTCCAAGAGTCCTGCCCTATTTATAATCCCCAAAATTGGGTCGAAGAGTCACCAACTTCAACTTTTAACAAGGGATACAACTACTCCAAATGATGTGTGTAATGTCCCCAATCTTGATTTGCCCTAGATTTCACCTATTGATCACAAATTGCAACAAGTTAGGGTTAGGGTTTCACCTTAATAAATAAATCTCTTTAATGATGTAACATTGGATTGAATTATGCATTCACCACATAAACAACATTCCCAAAATATGCATATATACATTTGTTAGCATTAGCCAATGGCACACATTTATAGATTATCAATAATGCACCCTATTGTGAACTAGGAGGAGTAACATGGTGTGTCCGTCCAAAGCCATATGCCAAGCCCAAGAGGTTGTATAGCACGACTCTCCCCCTTGGCGACTTGTACCTACTTTCCCCAACCATGTCACAACCTTGGACACTTTGCCCACTTATGGGGATGGGCAGAGCTCCCAAGTGGTCTTGGCACTTCTACCCCTCCATGGCCCATCCTTTTCTTAGGATTGGGTGGACCGTGAGTGGAATCTCTAGGCATGCACCGCTCTCACCAGGCCCCTTCCCCCAAGCAGGTTTTTCAATCAAATTCAAACACTCAGATATATTCTTGTTTATTGATATTATTATGCATGAAGAACAGTATAAAAGTGACAAATAAGAATACATATAAAATCTTGTTGATGTCTGAAATAACTGTTAGTCCATACATAAAAGAACAGGTCAATACTTATGAAATATTCCCCCTTAATTTTTTCCCAATTTTTCAAACAAAATCCAGCACAAACACCATTGATTAGCATTAGCTCCCAAGAGATAATCAGCTTTAAAGTAACCTTCATCAAGAATGTTCACCAAGGTCCTATTGAAGGCGAGGTGATAGCATATGGTGATGGGATCATTAGCAATCAACTGAACTAAATTACAATGTTGGAAATGTAAGAGCAGACGGTGATCTGACCATGAGAATTCCACACTGCCACTTATTCAATGGGGCGAAATAATTACAATGAAAGAACAATTCATCTGCTAACAGCAGGCATTCACTTTCCAGTAGGCATCCACTAAGCAGTAGGGATTCTCCACTTATTCAGTGGGTGAAATAAGAAAGATACTATTGAGAAATGCTAATGATAGAGATGCTAATACAGTACTACTATAACCAGCATTTACAATAAGCTTTTTAAAATGATTTTCAATAGAAATCTCCTCCAAATCAACTGCAACGATTACACTATATTTCTGATTACAATTATGAATAAGAACACCCAAAGAATATAGCATAAACTAGCAATAGCTTAGTCTGTTATGAAATACCAGCAAACCAAAGTACAGACCAGCAAGCAATGCAAACACCAAAATGCTTATTTCTCCCACAAGAAACCACCAAAATACCCCAAAACTGTAATCAACACTTTCTTAGTGCAAGGTGACCAATAAACATGAGTTATACAATGCAAAACTGCCTCTAAATGAAAGCACGAATTCCAATGCCAAGCTAGGGTGAAAGGTATGGTCTAGAAAGAGGGCGACCTCCTAGATAAAATCATAAACTTCACAATAAAATCTGAAAATGCAACAAGAGAGGCACCTCGAGCATTGAGATGGGATGGCAAAATACCCACAGTGAAATTAAAATCGCACAAAGAGCTGTAATTGAAATTTCGCTTCAGCCCTACAAAACCAGCAAACACAAAACTGATAAAAATCACCAAAAACCCTCAACATTGATGTTCAATCTACTTGTCTATGTGAGAAACAGCCTCAATTCCAACTAGGTGTTATCTCTCAAACATGAAATTGGATTCTTCCTAGGAGGTATGCATTCCTCGAAGCCATAAACTTGAAGCCATTCCGGCAGCAATTCGATATGAAAGATGATGAATGATGAAAATGAATGAGCAAGACCTGCTTTTATAGATTCAAAGATGACTCTCCAGCTTCCTCCAAAAGGGACGCCCCCTCACATCTTGGAAATATTTTAATTTTTAAATCAGCTTCTCCATCCTTCACTTGGTGTCCAAAACCTCGAGGAGATAATAACTTTTGAAATATTAATATTTACCTTCTAATGTGGCGTCCAACCTTAGAAATAATAAATTTACCTCTTGATGAGGCGTCCACCCTCAGACAGCCAAATCTAGAAATACTCATCTACCTTGCCTGAAGTAGAAAGCTCACTGAATTGCTGCAAACCTGAGCACTACCAAAAATAGAGCTTACTAAAAATAGTAAATTCTGAAAAGTAGCCCAATGCATTTGCATGTCATATCACTACGAAACTCTCTGAAAACCCAGAAAGAATCCGCAATCCAAATCTTTAAACTCCAACGTGCAAGCCCTAACGAGCCTACGGGCTTCCGAAAATAGGCTATCAGACACAAAAGAGTGTATGGCTAAAATGGGGACATTACAACTTATGAAGACGATTAACCAATTGACTAATCAATGCACAAAAATAGTCCCCATTTTAGCCATACGCTCTTTTGTGCCTGATAGCCTATTTTCGAAAGCCCGTAGGTTCGTCAAGGCTTGCGCGTTGGAGTTTCAAGATTTGGATTGCGGATCTAGAGACTAGAGACTATTAACGTAAGCTTTTGTCACTGTATCCTATGAACGTAAGCTTTTGACTCTTGGAATCCAACTTCGAGTGCTTGGCATCGGGAATCCATACATATGCTAAAGAGCCAAATATTTTCAGATGACTGATCCTAGGTTTCCGACTAGTCCAAGCTTCCTCAGGAATCTTCCCCCTAACAGCCTGTGTAGGAGACCGATTAAGAAGATAGACAACAATATAGACTGCTTTTGCCCAAAATTTGTTAGGAACACTCCTGTGTTGTAACATGGAGCGGGCCATCTCAGTGATTGTACGATTGCACCAATCCCGTTTTGCTGAGGAGTGTAGGGTGTGGTTAACTAGCATTTGATGCTGTGTGTATCACAGAAGTTGGAGAAAGCAGTAAAACAAAATTCCACCCATTATCTGACCTAAGAGTGATTATGGAACAACCAGACTCTTTTTCTACTAAGGCCTTAAACTTTTGAAATATAGTAAACACATCTAATTTCTATCTAAGAAAGTACACCCACATTTTACAACTGAAATCATCAACAAAAAGCAAGAAATACCTGCAACCAGTAATAGGTGTATTCATTGGCCCACATACATCAGCGTGAACCAACTGTAGTACCTTAGAGGCTCGTCAGGAGTCACCATCCATGAACGATGTCCTGTGTTGCTTCCTAGCCTGACAAGCTCCACAAACTCCATGATGTTGAGTCTAGATCTCCAGTAAACTAGCTATAAGTCCCTCCCGAGCTAACTAAGAGAGATAGTGCACATTTAAGTGCCCATACCGTTGATGCCAAAGACTAGTGATGAGAGAATTTCTGGCTGCCATGGCTAACTCTGGAGAATCACCTGTATCCACAAGTCTGTATAGACCATGATCCTCAATACCAACAGCCACAGTGGTGCGCGTCTCTCGATCAATAATCGAACATTTATGTGCACTGAATACCACATCCAACTAAAGAGAGTGCTGCATAATCTGACTGACAGAGAGAAGGTTCAGTTCCATGCCAAGAACGTAGTATACATTAAGGAATATGAGATTCCTCCCACCAGACTGAATCTAAACAATGCCCTTACCGACAACGGTATACTCTTCACCTCCTCCAAAAATAACTAAGTCATTGAAGGGAGAGAAGTCTATGAACCAATCACATCGATGGGTGAAGTATCGCAAAGCACCTGAATCAATGTACCAGGAGAGGACTTCACATGATCTACAGGTGTTTTAGCCACAAAAGCATAAAAGGTTGATTCCTTTTGCTCGGTTTGCTCGGCAACATTTGCTTTTTGTTGAGACCCTCCCTGGTTCTTTTGTTTAGAAGCCAAACACTGACGACAATCCTTCTTCATATGACCATATTTGTGGCAATAATTACACTGAATGTTCTTTTTCTTAGGGCTGCCCGAAGGTTGACCTAAGCCTTTCTACTGCAAAGGCTGACCTTTCCCTTTGTTCTTAGCCTAAAACTTGGCTGCAAAAGCTTGCTTTGTAGAGGACAAAGAGGCACTACTACCAAACTGTTGTTTCCAGCGTTCCTGTAGCAAAAGGATGGTACAAAGTTCTGGAAACTTCAAATCAACATTAGTCGATGTAATGTTGAGGGTTTCAACAAAGTGCTCATAAGACTTCGGTAGACTTTTCAAAGTGATAACTACCATGTCTTCTTCCTCCATCTTCCAACCAATCGCCCCCAACTGATCACAGATTCCCTGAATCTTTGTCAGATGCTCCTGTAAGGACACTCTCTCATCCATCATGATGGAGAACAGTTGGTTCTTTAAAAAGAATGCACGGCTCTTGTCGAAGGTCTCATGCAAGGTTTTCAGATGCTCCCAAATCCCAACAGCTAATTTGTCGGGTGGAACCTGTGGAAGCTGATCATTAATAATTGAAAGTTTAATGAGCATCACCACTTCACGATTTTGCTCATGAAACTTTTCCTGATCTTTACCCGTCGATGTGGGACGAGTAGCAGTGCCTAGAACAATATGATCAAGGCGGCAATATTCAAAGATAGTCATCATTCGTTGTTTCCAGGTATTATAATTTATGCCATTGAATCGCTGACTACCTTCAACATAATGTTGGTCAAACTTGCCATCTTGCATGCTTTTCGAGGAACAAAAAGAGACAAACAGAAGAGGCAATTGCACTGATTCCGAATAATTGAGGTATATTTCAAGCACAAAAATCAAGGCAAACCCAATTGCACAAATTACGATGCACCCAGAAAAAACAAATGACTACCTAAAAATCTTCTTGAAAAACCCAAAAGTAATTTTTGATTAGAAAGAAATTTTGGCTTTGAAAGTAGAGGATTTTTGAAAACCCTAGCTCGAATTTGGTAGAAGACAAGTATAGAAAATCGGCACCCAGAATAATGTAGAAAATCGTGCAAAAGAAACTAAAAAAATGCATCTCTCAAAATCACGACCCAGTTGTGGGAAAAAAATGGAGGTCACGGATTTTGCTTGCAGAAAACACCAAAAGTATTCTTCTCAAAACATGAGCTTGATAACGCGGCCAAGAAAGTGAAGAACGCGCGCTCAAAAAAAAAAGAAATCGCGACTAGAAACGCATCAAAAGACGCGTCCAGAAAAATGAACACAATCGCGCCTAGAGTTGCGCGGAATTTTTTCAGAAACATGTCTTTAAAAGGCGTGACCTTGATGTCCAAAAACAAGCACGTGATCTAGAAACCCTTTGCGCGGCCAAGACTACAGGAGAAAAAACGCACAGCTTGAAGAACACGAGCATAGAAGACTAGATAATTTTAAAAAAAGGCGTCTCAAAATAATGCCACGACTATTCAAAAACGAGCCCGAAAAAAAACTTTGAATTATAGCTTTAAAAAAGCCCACAAATTCTTGACAAAAAAAAATTGTTTCAAAACTTTGAAAATTTTCTTTCGAAATTCTAGAAAAACAATTTTTATTTTCCTACTCTAATACCATGTTACAAGAGGCAAATGGTAAAAATTCGATGTATTTACATTTAGAGTAAAAGCTCAATAAATAGGATTTACAAATGTATAGAATAAGCAAGTTTCTAAAAAGAAACTTCAAAAGATCGAAGAAACGATCTTATCAACAAAAATTACGATATAATACAATATTGAGCATTAAATAATTAATTAGAAAATATTATTTTAATATTTATTATAAATGAAATTAAAATTGAATCACAACAGCCTCAACATGAATATGTTATATCACAAGACGATGTGGCAATTCCTTTGTATTTCACCCTACAATCCTATCAAAACCTTGATACTCCCATTCTCACTATGGATTCATCAAATTTACCACGCCAGGTAGATGGATGCATCACATTACTTTTCACCATAATGAATGGAAGGAGTTGACAATAACATTTGATTTGATGTTAATAATCCATGCTTTTTGTAAAGTTATGTATAATCTAGTCTATAAAGCTATGTAAGGTTTTATCTCATTTCCCAACAGCTCGAACACAACTCCATCAAAGTAGGGATACGATCAAATCATGTAATGTGAAGAAATAGAGTAACTATGTTTGGCCACAGGGACGCTAGGACATCCTTAGGGTGGCTTGGTGCTCCCTTAGCATACCCAAATAGGGGACATGCCCAAGAACATTCCTCTTATAGTGGGGGTGCCCCTAGCATGTCCCCTTCAAGTTTTTTCAAAATAATGGGGCAATGTTATGTCCCTATCCTCACATCCCTATTTCAAGAAATGCTTGGAAACAAGGGGGATGTGTCCCTAGGGTACACCACTTGCAGCCTATTCTGCAATTTCTTCTACATGATCAACTTGGATGTGAGCCTCTAGAATTCTTCTATGTATGCCTTAACATTCATCTCCCATTGCTTCAAATTTTGCAATTGCTTCATTAAATTCAATTAGTAGTTTGTTGATAAAAACTTTTCTTTCAATTTCGCTACCATTCAATCCCATGATAGGATCTCCTTTGCTCTTCTCTATCTATCCACCTACACATGATTCCACCACAAGGACGCATGACCCTTCAACTTAGTTCTAGCAATCTTCACCCTCTTGGGGTTTTCAATAACTCAAAAACTGAAATACTTCTCCATGTTTGAGATCCAATCTATGAGCTTCTAAGAATGTAGACTCCTATTGTAATATGGAGCATCTAATTGCGGTCTATCTCTAATATGTGACATAATCCCTACGAATGGCTCATTCTTATAATCTTCCGTTCCTTCTACTTGACCAAATGCTTCTTCTTTATCTTCACTCACGTCTTCAACAAGCACACCTCTCCTCTGTGCTACCTCTACTTGTAGCTGCCATCACTATTAACATCTCCACCATTTCTACATTTCTCTAACCTCTAGGTCTACCTCTATGAGCCATATCTTCTACCTTAGCTCTTTACAATCGCAAGATCCTCAAACTTGCAACAAAAACTTTTAGAGCTCTCCAAGACTAATTCCTACTTCAGCATCACTAAATAGCTTTGATACCACTTGGTAGAGTCATGGATCATGAGCACAATGAAAGGCTACAAACCCAAACAGCCACCCACACAAAACCAATTCAGCAACAAAAAATAATAAAACCAAGAGATTAAGATTCAAAATTCACATTTAGTTTCATTCCAAGCACATGGCCTAGCAACAGGGAAGTACAATGAATAAGAATTCAAACTTCAACTTACAGGCACATGGCCTAGCTGACAAGATCAGTATTAGCTCAAAAGTCAAACTCCCTATCACTCTGTCTAGATGTCACAATCCTAGCATCAAGACAAGTCTTTAATTCCTTACTACTGCAACCTTTCTTCTTGTCCCCTTTCATTTATGCATATGTGCTTTTTACTTTTGAAAAAGGATAGGTGTGCAAGTGACGTACCAGCAAGGAGACATAGCACTATAACCACTTGATAGAATAATTGGTGTGAATGGTGAAGGCAATGCCTACCCAAAATAGAGAATAAAAAGGATGCCTACAACTAACAACCTATCAAAGATTTAAAACAATTCCTAGAAAGGATGGGCTGCAAAAGGCTAATGTGACTTTTGTTAGCCAAAAATGAGCTCGATTAGGAATAGCAATCCTTTGAAAGGAAAACACCAAAACAACCAAGGCCCAAGAGTGGGGTGGATGTTAGGGGTAGATAAGGGCATTTGAAACTACTGCAAGCAACCATGACGAAGACCCACAACCCCTCTTAGCCTAAGGTGATAGTTGCCAACAATTAAGGCAATTGAAGAAATAGATATCCACACCCACTATAAAGGATAATGGTAGTCCATGCAAGCCCTAACAACAATTTGAATGCCTCAAGGAAAACATCCAACTATGAACCCATATGTGACAACTCAAAAAGGGAACATCAAACATAAGTAGCACACAGGCCATATAACACAAGTGTGGGCCCCAACAAAAATGCACAAATGTTTAGTTGCTTTACCCTCACATCCAAGGGGATATTTGGCAGATCCTAGCAAGTAGATTGTCGGTCTTAAGCTATAAGCTCATGCCAAGACAAGGGGATAAATGTGGGTCCCGAGGAATCAATAGGGATTTCTAATTCCTCCAATAAACTTTCAACCCTTGTGTCCAACTCTACTTCTATGGACCCCACACAAAGGCAGCAAAAGGACCCAACAAAAGACAAAAAAGGATCTATAACCACACATAAAATCAGAAGAAAGCTAAAATTGAATGATCATGTTTTTGGATGAGCAAGATCACACAAACTCAAATGCTCTTGTATCACATTTTTAAGTTGTATTGACTTTATCTCCAGTTTCAATACGTTGTGAATTCTTCTTCGATTGAGTAAGACAGGAGTACATACTCTTTTATCCACACAATTAAGCTCAACCTATTGGTTGCAAAATATAATTGGTCTAAATCCATTCCAAGTTGTGCCTTCCATCACATAAAGAAGTTGACTACAAGCAAGGGGCGACTAAGTGTGACAAGTTGGATGCATATTATTTAGAACTTGTCAAATTCACTTTAGATGATGGCAAGGCTTCTACTACTACACATTATGTAGCTAGCAGTAATGTCATTGCAAATGCTTGTGGTTCAAATGAAGTTGAACCGACACTGGTATACATATCATAACACTGAATTATCAAATATATTTATCACTATCACGATTCACAAAATCAAATGTCATATGTATTTTCAATTGTGTATAGTGTATAATTTTTTCACACACACACACATATATATACAGTCATACCTGTACACAAAACAATTGTTATACCAACAATTCTCACATCCTAAAACATACCCATTCTCATACCAAAATGGGCGACTTATTGGATGGTGTAATGTCCCTTTCTAAGGAGTAAACCAAAGCAACTAATTAGCCTATTTTCTTCTTGTAGGCTAAATTCAAGTAAAAGGGAATAATTTAATTTAATTATTTAGTATTATCCAACCAAGCACATTTTATTGGTAATATTATTTAATTAATTTAATAAAGTTTCATAAAGTGACTTAAGTGAAATATTTAAAGAAATTAATATAGTCATTTTATTTCCCGGAATTCTAAGGAAATTTTAAAAGAACGAGAATTCAAAAAGTTAGGGGTTTCGATAAAAGAAGATTTTGGGAGGCCATTTTCGACTATGCTTGATTAATCTTCTTGATGAAATTGGAGAGTTCTTGGAAAAACAAAACCCTGAGGGATGCTGGTTTCGGTAGTGCAAGATTCTACCCTAGCTAGTTGCTGAAGAGGTCATTCAGATTTCTTGCTTTGATTATCAACAATTAGATTTCTGAAATTTGCGAAGTCTTGTCCCAAGGCAAATTTCAGGAAAAATATATTGAAACAATTTGCAGTGGACTCTATATTGTATATCACAAATATTTATATTACTTGCTGCAGACATCACAATTTATTTCAATTACCAGATGGGTACCCAGCTGTTCCATCTTTGTGAGGCCATACAGCTCACCAGTCTAAATCTGCCGTATTAAGTCTCACAAGAGGAGTTGTTGCAATTTGTGAAGAGTTTATAGCCTTATCTTATTACTTGTGTAGTGTTTAAAGCCAGCCACACCTCTTTATTAAGCTGCGATTCATATTGGGGCTGTGTGGGGTGATGTGGAGGGTGAGAAGAGTCAAAGAATTGGCTGCCTCTGCATTTTAAAGAAATCGCTACTCCCTAGGCCACTGTACTCCATACAAGGCTGTGGTACCTCTATACCTGGGTGCCATAACTTCTGTTGAGGGTTGAGCTGCACAGTGAAGGTAGTTGGAAGTCTTTGAAAAGGAATTTCTAGCAATTCTTAACAGGCCAGCACTTTATTTTATAATATAGGAGGTTAGTCAATGATGCCATGGCTATTTGAAAATTACTGTAACACTGTATGAAACAGCAGTACATAAAAAAGTATAAATTGTTTAATTCAATATTTTATGTTAAGCCTGGATGTAAATGATATGATCCTGAATATTTTTTAAAGTTCTCCAATTGAAGTATGGATTAAAACCAGAACAGCAGTCATCCACTTGTTTGATGGAATGCATAATTATTAGATATTTGGTCAAAATTCCTCAAGTTTCGCATTGAAATTATTCAGGATATTTCAGATGGGGGTGTCGATTAGCTATTTTCAGGTACCTCTTTTGGTCAAAAGAGCTTTTTGAGGTTTCTCCTATTCTTGGAGTCCTATTTTTAGATCTTTTATTTGAGGACATGTGATATTCTAGATCCCTCTATAGAATATTTATTTTAGTTGAAGTTATCTCATTAGAAATATAATTCTGATTTTACGTTACTTAGTGGACCAAAATTGTATTTTGGGCTTGCTTTGTGTGCAAACAAACTATTCATAGCTTAGAAGTTGAAGTTAGTTTTTTTTATTATTTTTCATGTAAAATTTTGAAAGCCCTTGTAAGTGTCAATTGCACTTAACTTTCTAATATCAATTTTATGCCCTGCTTGCTGCTGTGATTGATCTTCAAAGAGTTCTGATTTTCATTTTTACTTGTTTTGTAAATTTTATATAATTTGATAAATACTACGGGCTTTGTGATGCAGTCTTTATTAAAGTAAGTCTTGTATCTTTGTATGCAATACATCATATTTAATTCACAGTTATTGGCATATGTGTTTTACTCAATTCTATACTCACAATTTTCAGTTTCTATGTTTAGCTGAAGAAAAGTTAGCATTCAGTATCTCCTATAAGTCTTCTTCTAAATCAGATATAAATAAAAACTCTTGTCGATTGCGGAAGTGCTGAATCGCATTGTGCCCTAGCCTAAGAACAAAAAGATAAGTTTTTAGTTTAAGTTTATCTGCATTGCATAATGCATACTAGAATCCCCACTAGTTCTACCTATTTTTTCAATTTTCAGTGTAGGAAACTTACCCTTCCCTTCACTCTTTCAAAAGGTAGCTTCCCCTCACAATACAAATAAAAGTTCCACCTTACACATTGTTTTGTTTTGTGTTGCATGGAAAGGTGCAAATTAAAACACTAGCATGGTTAATATAAAAACTCTAATCAAACAAGCCTTTGTGTATATTGATCCCTAGAAATTAAAATCCAAAAATGACGAACTGTTGTAGACTATATTAGACAGTGAATGAAATTTTATTATACTAACTGTCGCTCCCCCTCTATCTTGCCCAATAATTACTCTAACTCTTAGACACAGAGGAAGTTTATTAAACATAAAAATATGTTCCTCCCATGAGGGTAAAGCCACAAAACTTGCATGATTTTCACACAGCAGGAGGTTGTAGTCTGATCTATAACATGATTAATGGGTGTTCCATGTTATAAATGGTAAGAATAATATCACAAATTACCATTATATAATAATCATGGATGAATTTATTATCATGGGATACATTAAATTGTAACGTCCAATCAATAGGTCAGAAGTTATCTGTTAACCACATAAAAATGACTATCCAAATTGAGGCATATCAAAGTGTATGATTGTCTTTGCTCCACCAAAAATTTTGTGCCAATTAAACTCCATTCCCTTGCTCCTCCCATTATCAGTATTCTCCCAATTTCTTGTGCCAATCCACAGTGCATCTGTCTCATTTCCACTCATCCCAACCAATTTACATCCTAGTTTCATTTGCGTGCCACATTGTTATTCTGCATTTACATTCCCACATTGAGTTTCCTCCATCATCATTGCACTATGTTCCTCGAGATTTCCCATTGCTGACCACATACTGAATATCTCCTGCATGTTTTCAAAGATTTTTGTTGCTATTTATTATAGTGTATCTATCCTGCTGCTATTATCAATCATTCCCTAGTCTTCAGTTCCCATAAAGTGTTTTGAAATCATTTCTAAATTTCTAATGTTTTCCCAATGGTCATCCCTTTGCAAATTATTTGTTTCCTATCCTTAGTTTTAAAAATCAGACCAGAAACCCTAACTCAGCTTCTGCCATTTTGTGATACAATGTGTTACCATTGCCAGAATACTAATCCTTCACCACGCCTACAGTTTTTTCTTGCAGCACCTCATTTGACATCCTTTCTATGAACTGTGATTATTTGTGTGTATGAAAAGTACCCTTCAGTGTAGAGTCTTCTTAGTACTTTATTGTAACTGAATGTATTTTTCGAGTCCCACTGACCTACTTTTGGTCATCAGTAGATATCAATACAATTTCTTTATTTCTTTAAGTGAGTTGAAACTGCAGCCACTCCCTTAAAACTATACTCACCATTTCACCACTAAAACTTTTTGACTATATCCTGTTAATAACATATATTGTGATTAAATTGCCTATCTTCTGCGCAGTTATTTATCAAATATTACAATTAGTCCTCTTTAGTTTTATTAGCCTTGCAAAGCCAACTTATACTAAATCTTTACGTCAATGTGAAAATGCCCCATTAATGTTAAAACCACAGCAATAACCTATAACTATTAAGGATCCTGGATATTATTTTTAAATGTATCACTGACCACTTTGGGTCAAGTGTGAATCTTGCTAACACTTGTAAATTGTATTATATTTCCATTTAAGATCAGAAAGACATCTTATAACAAAATATTTCGATCACTGATATATGTTATCAGTTTAGAAACAAGCAACATGCAGGAAAATATATATGCTTTCTTTTTTCTTTCCAGACGAGGCAGGATGTAATGGAACTAACATTGGCAGTTAAAGGAACGTGTCTGTTATGTAAAGAATAGCAAGCAAGATAGAGGATTTATTCAGATTTAGTCTAATAAACCTTATGCTTGTGGTATAATCCAAAATTTTTGAAAAACTCATTCAATGACAGTTAATGTATATTCTACAACATAGAAAATAATCATGGGGCTAAAATACTTGTCTGCTGCTCCATCCTGATTGTCATGTATTAACACATAATGCTTCAATATCTTTGGATCCATTGCACCTTCATTTAAAAGAGATGGAAGCTGATTTGTATTGAAGAGGTCTACAAATTTGTTAACAGGATTTTTGTCCTTGGAAGATACAAGCAGAAGACCTGACAAAAGAGAGAAACAGTGAGTAAAAAGAAAACACAGAATGATTAGCCAGCTTTTGTACTATTTAATTTTCTTTAATCATCTTTATTACCCATTGCACCTATCAACTAAGCTATTCATAAAAATATTTATTGAATGAAAGCTCAAAAGAAAGGAACTTTACAGAACAGCAACCCTCCGCCCCAGTCTACTGGGTAACTAAATACATACACCATGTGACTGTTTTCTAAACTTACATGCAACAGGGTGATCAAATGCTTCGTGCTCTGAAAATGAGAGTGTATGAATAAATTCCTTGTTGTATATCTGAAGCCATGATGAGAGAGACTCTGACTCCGCTACTGCATTCAAAAATAAACATGTTGATGATTGACACTTAATATATGTTGACTGTATTCACTAAACAAGTGTAAAACTTTTTTTTGTTTTTAGTTCTTTCCAAGAGAACAATTTTTAAATCCTCCATACAATACCCCAGCCTTATTATATGCAATGACTCACTTTCCAATAAGTTTCTTCGACTCTCTCTGTGCAAAGGGCTCTTAAACATAGTTGTACTTTGAAAGAAGAGATAACATAGAATAAAAATGGATCCTTGCATGTCACATCAATGTATAAGAAGGTTGACTTTCTGTTCAATCATCATTCTAGACATCATTTGATATCTGTTTAGAAATAAACATTTTTTTAAAAATAGAGCATCGTTAACTAAAATCACAAGCACCTCAAGAATAAATTTCTGCAAAAGAAAAATGGAATCTTTTAAGGATCAAGAAAACATCCTTTTCCTTTACTGCAAATAACAAATGGAATGAATTCCAGAACCATATTTCCCATTTGGCTTCTCTGTTTACAGTACATTACTCTTCATCCAGCAAACTCAATGTGCAAATAGAGATTGATACTTACTTTTCTTAATAACTTCAAGTTCTTGGGGATTTTCTTGCATCTCAGCAAAAGCTTTGTCACTTGCATTTTCCACAACTTGAGTTAGATGGTCCTCTGCAGACTGTTCAAATTCACAAAGATTTCACACATATCTCAGTGTACAACAAACCTTTCCATCATTCTTAGTGACAATAAATATCCAATAATAACAATGGAATTAAAAGCATTGATCTCTTTGCAAAACTGAACATTTATGTGTATTGACATAAAGAGAAACCATTCATCCATGGACTACACATGTAAACAGAATCACAAATCAATATTTGCCATTACTGCAAATATTGTATATCAGGAAGATGCAAAAACGTTACCGGTATCCACAAGAATGAAATGCTATGGGGTAATTCCGAACAGGGCAATGGGTCTATTGGAGGATTCCACAAGATGAAAGATAAAACAAAGGAGATTTAATTTATGTCCAGAAATCATAAAAACCAAACCACAAAAATGGTGAGTACTATTAAAGTATTATTGTAATATTTAGTATATAATGGTCAATTAGTCTTTAGGATAGACTTAAGGAATATTCTTTATACTTTTAGTTAAGTTCTTATCCTTTTGCTTTATTAGTCGTCACTCTTATCCTTTCCTAGATAAAGTGTTTATAACTCTTATTTAAAGATGCTTTCGCTCCTTTGTAATTATCGAATATCTTGGTAATCATTGTGTTATATTTTTCATAATATGGTATCAAAGGCCAAGTTGAACTTTAGAATCAGTCAACGCATAAAGATCTAGGGACTGCTGCCAACAATGATGATTCAAGGAATGCACATAAGCACAGATAGTATCAAAAGAACATCGTACAGTACAGTACTGCATTGTACAGAATCAATTAGAGTTTCAAAAAAATTTACGATTTTTTAATGATAATCATTCTATGCTATATTTTATGTAATATGGTACAGAGCCCAAGTCGAACTTCGAAATCGTGAACGTGTAAAGATCTAGGGATTGCTGCCAATAGTGATGATTCAAGAAACACACATAAGCACAAATAGTATCAAAAGGACATTGTACAGTATAGTACCGCATCATAGTAAATCAATTAGGGTTTCAAATAAATTATGATTTTTGATGATAAAAATCATGACTTGCTGAAGGTGAAAATCGCAAATTTTTCCTTTTTGAAAATCACGACCTAGTTTCAGTCAAAATCACAGAATTTTTTCTTTCTAAAGATCATCATGAATTTTGGTGAAAAATTGTGACTTCTTTTTTTTTTGGAAAATTGCAAGTTTTTAACATCTGCAAAATCATGCCCAATTTGTTCTAGAAACCGCGTGCCATTTTTCTATAAAAATTGCAGCCAATGGACTTTCTAAAAGTTTTTGACAATTCTTCCATAAAATCGTGGGATTTTTTTGTTGTTTATAGGCCTCAAAATCATGGGTATTTAGGGCCGCGAGCAAGAACAAAATTTTTGGCCATTTTCAGATCAAATTGTGCTATTTGTGATCAATTTTTTGACAACTTTTAGACAAAATCATGGTCTATTTCTACGCACCTAGGAGTTTTGGTGCATTTCAGATCAGTTTTTTTGTGATTTTTTTAAAATCATGGTGATTTTCCTGTCATTTTATTAAAAGTTTTTGGCTGTTTGAGTAACACCTAGGGTTTTCAAAAAAAAATCCTAAAAATATATTTCTAGTTTTCCTTCAAGGCAACTAGGTTTTCAACAAAAGGAAAAAAAAATTGTTCTTACTCCATAAATACACCTTATGGGAGGGAAGATGGCTTCATTAGCCAACATTATGTTGGAAGGTTGCCAACACTTTACTGGAAAAAATTACAACACGTGGAAGCAGCGCATGCTCAAGATCTTCAAGCACAAATGCCTTATCATTGGTACTAACACTTGGCTAGTGGTTGCAAATAAAGACCAAGACAAATTTAACGAGCAAGATAGAGTTGTCATGTTGATAATGTTAGTTTTAGACCAGAAATGTAAATAAGCAGAAATACAACACACTAAACAAAGAACACAGCGAATTACCCTGGGAGAACCCTCCTTCTCAAGGGAGAAAAACCCAGCAAAATATATCTCTTATATATTGAAAGAATAAGAGCAGAAATCTGCTCACAATTCAGGCCCTACACAAGGCCGAATTTAATACAATGTGTAGAGACAATTCTCCTTGATACAAAATGAAGAAACTTCTTCTTGAAATCGGATCTGCTGCTAAAATAGGCGAATTGCTACTGAAGTGCGAACTTGAAGAGAGAATGAGTTGATGTTCAAATGAGAGGACTTCACCTCCCTTAAATACATTGTTAGGTGACCTCTTCTCTAGGTCGGCCCCTAGAAATATAATTATTATTTAAAACATGAAGACCAACCTGCCTTTAATTAATAGAAAATAGCTCCCGAAGCTATAAAACACTAACACTCACTCTTAGCTAGGGAGGTATTTTCTAGATATCCTCATCATGGAGTCTCTCAACATGACACCCATAATGGCTACACCCGTTTGTGGAAAACCACATCTTAGTCTCAAAGATGTACAAGAGTTCATCACGGAGTTTCTCAATATAATGTCATCATGGAGTCTTTCAACATGACATCCACAATGGCTACTCCCATGTGTAGAAAGAAACACATCTCAGTCTCAGAGTTGTACAAGGTTCATCACGGAGTCTCTCAATGTGATGTGGTCATGGAGTTTCTCAACATGACGTCTCATCTCAGTCTCAGAGATGAATAAGGGCTCATCACAGAGTCTCTCAACATGATGTCATCATGGAGTCTCTCAACATGACGTCTCATCTCAGTCTCAGAGATGAATAAGGGCTCATCACAAAGTCTCTCAACGTGATGTCATCATGGAGTCTCTCAACATGATGTCTCATCTCAGTCTCAGAGATGAATAAGGGCTCATCACGGAGTCTCTCAACGTGATGCCGTCATGGAGTCTCTCAACATGATGTCTCATCTCAGTCTCAAAGATGAACAAGGGCTTTCACCTCATATTTCTCCGTCTCAGAGAAATATACATTACAAGGGCTTTCACCTCATATTTCTCTATCTCAAAGAAATATACATTATAACAAATTTTCATGATGATGTGACTCCCTCTAAAGCTCCAAGTACTTGCATCAACCTCCTAACCTCCTCGTCCAAGATTGCCTACAATGCTTGCTTTAGAGGAACGGTTTCCAACTAAACTGCCATTTTTGTTGGTAAGGAGATCTCATATGGTTTCATTGTATATCTCCAACATTGATGCCTGCATTTTGAAGCTCCACCCTTGTGAGGAAAGTGCTAGGCTGGTTTTGAAAATCTGCTCTAACAACCGTGGTATTATTCCTTTCTAATCTGGTGCATCTTGATGAAGGGCTCTTAAATTTCCACCTTGGTAATCACAATGTATGTATTAACTCCTTCAGAATGCTTAAACAAATCTGATCGGGTTTCTTGAACCTGGCTCTGATACCATGTTAATTTTAGACCAGAAATGCAAATAAGCAGAAATACAACACACTAAACAAAGAACACAGCGAATTACCCTGGGAAAACCTTCCTTCTCAAGGGAGAAAAACCCAGCAAAATATATCTCTTATATATTGAAAGAATAAGAGCAGAAATCTGCTTAAAATTCAGGCCCTACACAAGGCCGAATTTAATACAATGTGTAGAGACAATTCTCCTTGATACAAAATGAAGAAACTTCTTGAAATCGGATCTGCTGCTAAAATAGGCGAACTGCTGTTGAAGTGCGAACTTGAAGAGAGAATGAGTTGATGTTCAAATGAGAGGACTTCACCTCCCTTAAATACATTGCTAGGTGACCTCTTCTCTAGGTCAGCCCCTAGAAATATAATTATTATTTAAAACATGAAGGCTGACCTACCTTTAATTAAGAGAAAATAACTCCCAAAGCTATAAAACACTAATAGATAAAGCTATCAATGACTGTTGCGACGCTTCTTGACGTACAGACAAACAAATCCTCTGCAAAACTTTGGAAGTACCTGCAACGTCTGCACGAGACATCAAATAAAGGTAGGGCCTTCTTGAAAAATATGCTTTTCTCGATTATGATGAATGAGACAACATCCTCACAAGAGCATTTGCTCAAAATCAAGGACAATAGAGATCAATTGTAGGTCAAAAGACGGATGAAGGTATGGTGGTTATTAACACTGAAATGTTTACCACAGGCCTATGAACATTTTATTGAGACACTCAATATCACATCTACTAGTGTTGACCTGAAGTTCGAGGAGCTATGAAATAAGCCCTTGCAGCAAGACAGATGGAAGAAAAAGTTTGCTAGCAGCAATTATACACAAAGCATGGAACAAGCATTTGCAACCAAGGATAAAGGCAAAGGCAAATGGCCACAGACGAAAGGTCTAGGTACTTCAAAGAATCTAAAAAAATATCACATGTCACTATTGTGGTAAATTGGGTCACATGAAGAAGCACTCCAAAAAGAGGTTGGCTAAAAGGAAATCCAACCCAAGAGGGCCTCCATCAAAGGCTCATGTTGCAAAGCATTCTAAGGAGGAGTCAACCTTCTATGCTTTCATGGCCAAACGACCAACTTGATTGAGTCTTTTTGAAGATACCGATACCCCAAATTGATCATGGAAATTTGTAATTCTCAATCCTCGATTCAAAATTAAGACCTATACACTCAATTTCAAGAACTTGAAGATAATTTGGCATGATACCATGTTGCTCATCTTGAACATTAATCTCTTTTAACTTTTTATGCAATTTGGCAGTTGAATCTTCAATCTTCACACAGTTTGATGCTAGACAAGGTAATCTGCTGACTTTTTTTTATATTGACAATCATTTACAATTATTTTTTGCTCATTCAAGCATCAACATGAGATCAACACAACCTCATTGTGAGCACAACCTTGAAACTAATACTAGCTCCTTTCAAGCAACCACACTAGAAATAACTAATGGAAGACCAAGAGTCACACCTTAGAAATCCACTTAATTAGAAACCACTTCCACATTTGAAGCCAACTATGGAAGACCAAATAGATGTCCCTTTGGGATTTGAACTTGGGTCTCCACACTAAGAATTCAATTCTTTAACCAATTTGATAGGGAGGGGTTGGATGAAACCTTCACAGTCTCATGCTCTAAGTCTTGTTAGAAGACTTCCATGGTGTTTTGCTTCACCATCTGAACCTATAGGTCCCTTCTCTTGTTTAGGTACCCCTGGTTCTCCTGGCCAACCCCACTATCAACACTATTCAACCAACCAAGTTAAACTTGGTGCCATAACTCTAACTCTTCCTTAGCCTTTAATCTGCCCTAAAGACTAACACTACCTCAACTCTCAATTAGATCTTGCAGGGGTGTAGAGAAGTCTTCAATAACTTCAAACCATCCTCCTAGGGTTCCTGAAGGTTCACCAAACTCCACCCTTCCATCGCTTTCACCAAACCCTCATTTAGGGTTGAAAAAGGCTACTAGCCCTAGAGCCCCAATTAGGCCTCTTTCTCTGAGAAAATAGGCTTAATCTCAATTATTTCTAAAGAACACCTCACTCTTTCTTTGAGATTCTTGGATCAAATGAACACCTCTCAAGGATTTTTGAGGTCTTAAGCCTTAACTGTCCGTACAATGCTTGAACTTGAAAATGGACATTTCCTAGGGTTTTTAAGCCACTGTCTGGCCGCTTTCAAACTGTCTACTTGTTCTCACATCAATTGAACTGATGGAGCCTTCTTCTTCATGTTAAAACTAGGTAAGACACTTTCCTACCACCTCCAAAAGGAAATTTTCAAAAACTTGTCACCCCTGCAAAATTATGTGCTCTGCACTTCTTGCTTTCCTAGCCGGGCACCATTCTGGCTCGCCTAGGGCAAGATCTTTCCAACAGCTCCTTGTCTTTTCCCAAACCCTACAGCCTACCATATGTACATACATGGAGTCTAGTCACTATTCCCAAAGGGCCGTACAATTTGTACAGTGGGAAAGTGGTCTAGCACTCCATTCTTTTCAAACTGTCTGGTTCAGACCAGCAACAGGGTGCAAGCTAACTATTTACAAACAACGAATGAAATTGACTAAAGAAAGAAAATAAATGACACACAATGCTTGGGAGATTGCTACACTACATCTTACACAAGACACATCAGCAAATTCAATCCATTAAAGCTCTACTTTGGAACAAAAATCAGAAATAACACACAAAACGTTGTTTTCCTTTCAATCCACAAAATGTTTCCACAATACCAAAACTTCCAACCCTGCTCTCAGGTCGAGGCACACCTTAAATAAGGTTCCTCAATCAGTTATCTTCCTTGGTCGGACATATTAGTGACCTAATGGCAAGAGTTGTAAAATGCACTGTGTTTTCCAACTTTTGCCAATCTTTAGAAAGCTAAGCAAGGTGAGTTTCTAAACTCATCCATCCCTTCCACTCCTTAACCCACTAATCACTATAGAGTAAGACATATTCTTAAACCTCTAATTCAATCTAGATGGTCAACATGACCTTTCAAAATAACACATCAAACCAAAACTTCCTTCTAGACTTCCTACATGCCTAGTGTTTCCTAGGTGCTCCTGCACCATTCTCCCCCTCTCTGCACAAATACTAAGGAATGTGAGGAGATATCAGTGACACATCAATGCCCTACCTCTTAAATAAGCTTCCTCTACCCAAGTAGCCTCAGATTCATGTTTGTTCTTCCATTTGATAAGATGCTCCATGTACACCTTATGCCTTGTAGATTTCTTCACTCTTGACTCCAAGATCTTCTCTGCTTGTAGCTTGTCTGAGTAGGTAAGGCTATGTTGCTTACATCCTTGAAGATCTCCCTGATTCTGGTCTAAATCATTGTTGACCCCTTATTCTGATCAAATCCAGCTACATTGAATAGGTGAAATCCCTAAATCTTGCAGGTAACTCCACCTTGTATGCATTTTTCCCATACTTGGCTAACACTTTGCATGGTCCCCACTCTTTTCATGTAATTTGGTTGATGTACTTATACCATGACACGGATTTGTTGAGGGTGAACCATGACATAGTCTCCTACGCAAATTGCAAATCTTTTCTTCAAATCTACCTTATCCTTCAACTTTTAGTATTGTGTAGCCTCGTTATTTGTCTTCTTTGCACGGTCACGAGATCTCTTTCATGAGATGTAGTGAAGTCTTTGCGTAATCACTCTATGCTCCATGGCTCCTAGATCTCTGAACTCCACACACACCTCTTGGGTGCATTCCATACACTATTTCAAAGGACTCTTCCACAGCCAGTCACGATTTCTGCTTGTCATTGTATGCATACTCGGCACATTGATATGACCAAGTCCCATGTCATCCATACTCCTTGGTTAGGCATCTTAGAAGGTTACCTAACACCCTATTAACCACCTCGGTTTGTCCATTAGTGCGAGGATGGTAAGCTGATCAAAAGAGCAGGGTTGGTACCTAATCTGCTCCATAGAGTCTTTCAAAAATGACTCATGAACTTCACATCCTTGTCCAGAGACAATGCTTAAAGGCAATCCATGGATCCTTACAATTTCCTTGAAGAAAAGATGAGCAATGTAACTAGAATCATGTGTGGTCTTGCAAGGGATAAAGTGACTCATCTTGTTGAATCTATCTACCACCACATAGACACTATCAAACCCTATTTTTTTCTTAGGGAGTCCTACAACAAAATCCATGCTAACACATTCCCATGGTTTGTTGGGAATAGGTAGAGGTTGATACAAACCTGCATTACTAGCTCCCCCTTTTTCTTTCATACAAACTACACATTGCTCCACATACCTCCTGAGATCCCTTGGTAACTTGGGCCAATAGTAAAACCTTTGCACTAGCTCCATTGTTTTGTTGATACCAAAATGACCACTAAGACTACCATTGTGCTTTTCTTGTATAAGATTCTCTCTCATAGAACCTTTTGGCACACACAACTGATTTCCCTTGAATAACAATCCACTTTGCAATGTATACTCAGAATATTATTATGAAAATGATTCTCAAAATCAAAACATACCTTGTAGGCCTCCGAGAAGTCTTCATCTTCTCCATAGAGATCCTTGAAACTCTCTATCCCAATGCTCTTTATTTGTATCTCTTGCACTATTAGCAATCTCCTGCTTAGTGCATCTGCCACCTTGTTCAACTGTCCCTTCTTGTGCTTGATGGTGAAAGTAAAAGCTTGGATGTATTCCATCCATTTCAAATGCCTATTACTCAACTTCTCTTGAGTGTTGATATAGCTAAGTGCTTGATTGTTAGTAAACACTACAAACTCTTTAGGTAGGAGATAATTCCTCCACTTCCTGAGTGACTGAACTAAAGCATACAGTTCTAGGTCATAGGTAGAGTACTTTGTCTTAGCTTCATTGAGATTTTCACTAAAAAATGCTATAGGCCTACCTTCTTGGCTTAGCACTCCTCCCTTGCAACTCCACTAGCATCACACATTCCACCCGGTAACAACTTGTCAAAGTAGGTAACAAAAAGTATAGGTTGAGGTTGCCACTTCTTCATTTCAGTTTCTCAAAAACCTTTCTCGGCTTCTTGAGTCACTTAAACTTGTTTTCAAACCACCTTTGATTGTGTCACAGAATTTGGTGCACATATGCCACTAAAGTTCCTTGTGGTATTTCGCAAGTGGGCTAATCCATGAAAACTTCTTACCTCTATCCCTATGGTTGGTGTAGGCAGTTTAGGATGGCTTCCACCTTGCTTGGATCCATCTTCAATGATCCTTGGGATACTACAAACCCCAAATACACAAGCTCTGTTTGAAAAACTCACATTTTCTCTAGGTTGATGGCTAACTTTTTTCCTCTTGCAACCTTTTAGTACCATCTCCACATGTTTTAGATGTTCTTTTGTTGTCTTGCTAAAATGAGTATATCATCAAGATATACCACCACAATATCCTGTAAAGTCTTTGAGCACTTCATTCATGAGCCTCATGAATGTACTAGGGGCGATAGAGGGAGCCAAATGGCATAACTCTCCACTCATACAACCCATCATTTGTCTTAAAGTGTCTTCCACTCATCTCCATCCTTGATTACGTCGATGGTATCCTGAGATCCAGCGGTACGTCTTGAGCTCCTCGAAGACAATCCATCAAGTCCTCAATTCTAGGAATAGGAACCTATACGATTGTGATTCTATTTGTGCCTAGGAATGGAGTGCATAATCTCCCGCACTTGCCTCTTTCTTGGTTGCTAAGACCAGCGATGCTGCACATGGTGATGCTCTTCTAATCAAGCCTTGATCTAACAACTCACGCACTTGTCTAGCTACCTCTAGATTACGATCACGGGTGTAAGCTTGTAGGCTACTTTGTTTGGTAATGAAGCTCCTGGTATGAAGTCAATTTGATGACTAATGGTTCTTTGTGGAGGTAAGGTTGTTGGTGTTCCATCACTCACTATGTCCTTATACTTCTCAAGCAACTTCTGGATTGCTCCGGGTATGACTGTTTTCCCAGTCTTTTCCTCTTCCTTGGGTTGCACCATGACTACATATCCTTCACCTCCTTGATGTAGGTTGTTAATGAACTCTTTGCCACTACTTAATAAGACACTAGGGGTCTTTGACTATCCTTCTTCCTCATCTAACAGTGACTACAACTTGAATGTCTTTCCATCCTTCTTGAATGAGATAGTATTGGCTTTTCCATCATAGATGGCACCTCTGTCATACTGCCATGGTCTGCCCAATAGAAGATGGCATGCATCCATGGGTAACACATCACAAATCAACTTGTCTTTGTACCCTCCAATGGAGAACTCCACCGTTGTCTGCTCATTTACAAGAACACTTTTCCCTTTGTTCAACCATGTCACCTTGTAAGGATTAGTGTGGGGTACCTTTTCCAACTTCAATTTCATCACTGCCTCCGCTGAGATTATGTTGTCAGTAGACCCTGAGTCCACTATCACCTTGCATACTTTCCCAAGTATTTTGCATCTCACTCTAAATAAGGCTCTTCTTTGCCTTGGCTCTTCCTTGACCAGTTGTCTGATCAAAACTCTACTAAACATCAGATTCTCCCCCACTTCTGATTCAATGTGACTAACCTTTGGTGATTTGACACTCATGGTGTCTTCTTGAGCATATGCCACTCTCTTCTCAGTATTTGATGAAGATGCTTTCTTCGGGCACCTATAAGCTAGATGTCCTACTTGTCCACGGTGGTAACACTTCATATTAGCAAAGTAAGAATTTCTCCTGCCTGCTCCTCTTCCTCTATTTGAACCTCCTTGAGGTCCTCTACCTCTGTTATACCCTCCTCTAGAAGGTGTCTCACTTCTATGCTCAGTGAGTTTAGATTCTCCTTGGTTTCTTTGTTCAGTCCCTCTACCTTGGTATCCACCTCTATGTCCTCTTTGATCTCTGAATTTTCCTCTGCACTTAGAAGCCTGTTCTTGTTTCCTCTTGCTTCTTTCCTCAATCTTAATAGCTAATTGGTAACATTGGTGTACTATTTTAGGACTTAGAAGAGTCATCTCCTCTTGGATGTTCCACTTCAAGCCGTTAAGATACCTTGCCACCTTGAGACTTTCATCTTCTGAAACATTAGACCTCATACAAAGTTTTTGGAACTCCTCAGTATAAGAGTTCACATCTTGGTCTCTTTGCCTCAAACTCTGTCTTTTCTTGTGCAACTGAATTTCATAATCATCTGGCATGTATGCTTCTCTCACTTTTGCAACCATACCTTTCCAAGTAGAGATAGGATTCTTTCCTTCCTTTTCCCTCTTGGTCTGAATGAACTTCCACCATGTCAAGGCAGAACCTCTTAACCTTGATTTGGCCACCTTTACCTTCTATGCTTATGTGACCCCATCACACTCAAAATGGTTTTCCATTCCCTCTATCCAATCCACAACTAAATCAGCTTCCATTTTTCCACTAAACAGTGGTATGCCTTCAAGTGCTTTTCCACTCAAAGCCTTCAATGCCTTCAGGAAAGGCTTTTCTTGCAAAACAGGGTCAGGTTCAGGGATCTTTTCTTCCTCTGCAACCTCTTCTTTCTTTGGTTCCCTTCCTTCCAACTGTACATTACTCAATGCTTGCTCAAGTTGGGCTATTATATCCCTCAATAGCCTATTGTCTTCCTCCTGTCCTTCTACCATCTTGGCCAACTCTACATTTGTCACCATGATGGTTGAATCAATAGATTCAACCTCTGACATATATTATTCTATCCCAAATCTTTTTCTTGCTCTGATACCAATCTGATAGGGAGGGGTTGGATGAAACCTTCACAATCTAATGCTCTAAGTCTTGTTAGAATACTTCCATGGTGTTTTGCTTCACCATCAGAACCTATAGGTCCCTTCTCTTGTTTAGGTACCCCTAATTCTCCTGGCCAACCCCACTATCAACACTATTCAACCAACCAAGTTAAAATTGGTGCCATAACTCTAACTCTTCCTTAGCCTTTAATTTTCCCTAAAGACTAACACTACCTCAAATCTCAATTAGATCTTGCAGGGGTATAGAGAAGTCTTTAATAACTTCAAATCATCCTCCTAGGGTTCCTCAAGGTTCACCAAACTCCACCCTTCTATTGCTTTCACCAAACCCTCATTTAGGGTTGAAAAAGACTACTAGCCTTAGAGCCCCAATTAGGCCTCTTTCTCCGAGAAAATAGGTTTAATCTAAATTCTTTCTAAAGAACACCTCACTCTTTCTTTGAGATTCTTGGATCAAATGAACACCTCTCAAGGATTTTTGAGGTCTTAAGCCTTAAATGTCTATACAATGCTTGAACTTGAAAATGGACATTTCCTAGGGTTTTTAAACCACTGTCTGGCCGCTTTCAAACTGTCTACTTGTTCTCACATCAATTGAACTGATGGATCCTTCTTCTTCATGTTACAACTAGGTAAGACACTTGCCTACCACCTCCAAAAAGAAATTTTCAAAAACTTGTCACCCCTGCAAAATTATGTGCTCTACACTTCTTGCTTTCCTAGCCGGGCACCATTCTGGCTCGCCTAGGGCAAGATATTTCCAACAGCTCCTATCTTTTCCCAAACCCTACAGCCTACCATATGTACATACATGGAATCTAGTCACTATTCCCAAAGGGCTATACAATTTGTACAATGGGAAAGTGGTCTAGCACTCCATTCTTTTCAAATTGTCTGGTTCAAACCAGCAACAGGGTGCAAGCTAACTATTTACAAACAACGAATGAAATTGACTAAACAACACAAATAATGACACAAAATGCTTGGGAGATTGCTACACTACATCTTACACAAGACACATCAGCAAATTCAATCCATTAAAGCTCTACTTTGGAACAAAAATCAGAAATAACACACAAAACATTGTTTTCCTTTCAATCCACAAAATGTTTCCACAATACCAAAACTTCCAACCTTGCTCTCAGGTCGAGGCACACCTTAAATAAGGTTCCTCAATCAGTTATCTTCCTTGGTCAAACATATTAGTGACCTAATGGCAAGAGTTGTAAAATGCACTGTGTTTTCCAACTTTTGCCAATCTTTAGAAAGCTAAGCAAGGTGAGTTTCTAAACTCATCCATCCCTTCCACTCCTTAACCCACTGATCACTACCGAGTAAGACATATTCTTAAACCTCTAATTCAATCTAGATGGTCAACATGACCTTTCAAAATAACACATCAAACCAAAACTTCCTTCTAGACTTCCTACATGCCTAGTGTTTCCTAGGTGCTCCTGCACCA